>CATKHJ010031935.1:0-12579 GCA_949750685.1 Vernicia montana | reverse complement strand
TATCAAAGTGTGTGTGTATATATATATATTTTGCAACTACTAATTTGAAAATAAAATTTTATAATTAATAAAAATTAAATTTGGCTTATACATTATTGAATTTCCTTAAATGTATTGCTAATTCAATATCAAAATGTGTGTGTATATATATATATATAAAAGAACCCTTTAAATCGGTTCTAGTTTCGGTTCTTCGGTTCGGGATGGTTCGGTACGGTTCTCGGTATGGATAACTACTAATCTCCAGAACCGTATAAAAAAAAAAAAAAAATCAAGACGGTTCAGTTCGAAGAAAGTCAAATGGTTAATAGATATTTTTCGGTTCTGGATATTTTCAGTACGGTTCGGTATCTCCAAGTCCCGTGCTCAGCCCTAATTAATTATCTTAAATATAACATATTAAATATTAATTTATTTTATATAATTATTTAATCAATTATCTAATTTTTCTATTATTTAAATATATTTACAATAAATAACATAAAATAAAATAAAAACAAAGTAAACAAACACAAGAACTTTGGTGCCAAAAAAACAAACAAACACGTGAACTTTGGTGCCACAAAAAACAAACACTGGAACTAAAAAAAAAAATAGCAAGGTTGTCCGCTAATGGGACTAGTGACATCAATCTGTCCGCTAGTCCTAGTAGCGGACATAATTGTTTAGCCAGCTTAGTTCAAAAATACCTAAAATTGAAATTAATTTTCAAAAACACCTAAAATTAAAAATATTTTAAAAAAAAACACCTAAAATGATAAATATTTTTAAAAAAGTCATAAAATAGTAAATTGGCCCAAAATAATAGCCTACCGACATGTATCCAGAAATCATAACATTCCAACAAACTAAATCTACTATCGCCAGCATTTTAAAGACATTTTGAGCTTACTGGACTCTTCCACATTTGAAATACAGATGAATCAGTCCACTGATAACAAAGACACACTACAAGAAAAATGGCCTATGTCCATGCTTTAGGAAAGCATGGGCAAAATCTGATTAGTGTAAAAAATTAACCACGCTTTATTAAAGCGTAGATTTACCACGCTTTTGAATATAATGAATTAGTCTTTTTACTGTAGTATTGAAATAAGCGGCTTAAAAAAAAAAAAAAAGAACTACGCGTACAAGTATGGTTATATTTTATTGATTGCCGCCGCCAAAAAAAACAAAGCCCTAAAAATTTTATTTTCCCCTCCATTTATTTTTCTTATTAAGTTTTTTTTTTTTTAATTAAATCAAATTTATTTGGTCTTCCTCTTCTCTCTCTCTCTCTCTCTCTCTCTCTCTTCGAGTCTCTGTAATCGATTGCCATTGAAGATTGCCGTTGAAGACTGCCATTGAACACAGTAAGTTTATTACTCAGAGTCTCTCTCCCCATTGTCTTAGATTTCAATTTATGCAAACTGTTATTTTCTGATTTGGGTTTTCTTGGATAGGGAAGGAATTTCAATTCCAATTATAATTTGGGAGCTATCTATTATTGAATTAGGGTTTCAGTAAGTAATGGTATAAAATTGAATCTTTCAATGGTTTAATATTGCGGGGTTAAGGGTTTAAATTGGATCTGAAGGAGAGAGAGATTGCAGAAAGGCAGTGGAGGAAGCTAAGGGAGTGGTGAAGCGACTCACTATCCGCCGTCACCACCACCGCCTATTCCGAATCACAAAAGGCATGGCACCTACTCTCCCTTATTCTTTCAATCGGCTGGCCAACTTCAACTCTAGAGCTCATATCTCGCTGCACTTTCTTCCCTGCAACTCCCTATCTTATCCAATTTCTATGCTTCATCCCTAACTCGCCAATTACCTTAACTAGCAGTAGCAGTATCAATCATCGCTTTGTGACCATTTTTCTTCTCGGCCTTATCGCTTTTCAATGATTTGTTTCTAATTTCAACTTAATAGACATGTTTGGGACTTGGATCGATACTGAAGTGCATTGGCCAGGAATGCTTTTGGACGATGATTTGAGGATGTACTTCAGGAAGCGCAAGCGGAAGCGGATCTGATTTGATTCTGGAGAAGGTTCAAAAATTTTATTATTATTATTATTTTGTTTTTTAGATTTTTATTTTGTATTTCTTTAGTTTGTGATTCTGTTTTGGCCTTTGTGTTACAGTGGACGAGAAGCATAGATCAGTTCCTCGTTCGAAAAGAATTCGAAATGCTTGCCCTAAGGTATTCTTTGAATTTAGCAAATTTACTCAATTTCTAGTTCCTGTTGTCTAAGATTTCTAGTAATTGAATTTCAGACTTGATGATTTTTTTGGTTCCAATTTTAAGAATACATACATGGATAGTTAGCAATTGTAGAATTTGAAGTGATTTAGTAATTATTTAGTATTGCCCTTTTGAACTCATCCTTTTATTGCTTAGTGTGTAACTTTCTTAGGAAATTTTAATTAGATAGGATCAGTATAGTGATTATCTAGTTATAGTTTTGTTAGATTATATACTCTTCATAGGAACCATTAAATTGGGTCAATTATGCAGGTGCATTCTAACTGAAAATATCAGCAGAAGTGGTATCATTTTATTGGGTTTCATTTTAGCAAGAGTTAAATTGTTTTAATATAAAGGAATGTGGGTTGCTATTATTTTATTTAATAAGGCATTTAATCATGGAAACAAAGCCGTAATATACCTATTTGATAATATGCTTGAGAGAAAACAAAAGGGGTCTGTTTTGAACTAGTTCAATTCTCATTTATATATATGATTTGACCTCATAAAACTGGAGGTGATTTGAGAAATTGGATAGAGCCCATTCATAGCGATTTTGATTTCTGAGGCTCCTTTATATATAGAATATGAGGTTTTGATTTACTGTGTGGGTTGTGGCTGTAAAATCTGATTTGTGAATTTACAGGGTATGGATACATCAAAACCTGCAATTTTTGTCAATGGCGGGTTGGTGCTGACCTCTAATTTACTGTTGAAGTGTTTTTGCAAATTGAGGTTTGTGTTCAAATTTGTAGCATGCACATCTTATGCAACAATATCGCATAAGTCCAACTAAATAGCCAGCAAATAAGTATTTACATCCTTAAGTTGAAATTGATTATTATATTTTAGTTCAAATGTCACTGATAACACTTTCTAGAAATTGATTTTTTTAATTTATTTTATTTCACTCAAATGTTTTAGTTAGCCAGCAAATGAACACTTCTACTGTTTGTGATGATGACTTACCAATAATATAAAATAATTCTTTGATCTCAAGTTTTATTTTTTCGGCATTTGCAGGCCCTCATGAAAATGCTCATAGGCACCATGTTAGCAATGAGCTAAGGATGCTGGAGCGCTTTGGGTAAGGCTTTAAGAAAGTTCAATTCAGTAGAAGAAATTATCCTTGCATTTGAATTATAAAAAGTCCTAATATTTAATATACAAATTGATTTTATTAATTGGGGGGGAAGAACTTTGTAATAAAATATAAAGCCCAATAAAGGTTATCTCATTGATATTCTCTCAATATATTCTCCCAAAAGCTTGAAACACTTGCCAAAGCTGAAGTCCATCTATGGCCATGCCTTGGAGTTTCCTTCCCTTTCAAAGCTCGTTGTTTATGACTGTCCAGAGCTACAAAGCCTCCCATTAGATTCCCACAGTGCAAAAACTTTAAAGCATATCAAAGGAAGTAGAAACTGGTGGAACAATTTACAGTGGAACGAAAAATCCATCGAACATGCCTTCTCCCAAAAGCTTCAAGATACACCTACAGATCCTGTAAGTCCAACTCCTACTGAAGTCACTTTTTATCCCTTAAATTACTAGATTTTTTATTTTTTTATCTTCACTAAAGTAATATATATATATATTTTATGAAAACATTTTTTATGAAAAAGTATTTGTGTTGCTCTACTCCACTTCAACCATCTTACTTTAATCTTATGATTGACAAACATCCTCCTTATGTCTCCCATCTCTTTTTATAATGGACCCTAGGTATCTAAATTGTGGGGTTTTGGTTATTTTTATGCTATTTGTTATTTGTGTTCTCCAATTCTGCTGTTTGTACTACAATTTATAGCATCCTATCTAGCTATTATTGTATCCTAAATGAAGAAATGTACGTGTCATTGAAATTTGCATTTGTGACTGGCCTTTCTTTCATATATGGTTTACTTATGAACTAGCATTGATTATTCTTAATTTCTACTTTTGTAACAAGTTTCGGGGCTTCTAAAGGCTTACAAGGCCTACAATCCTCACTTGACTCCATATTACTATGTGCATACTGGTGAACAAGACAAGAAAGTGTGTGTTGTACAATAAAATACGAAGTTCTAATATTTAATATACAAGTTTCTCTCTCTCTCTCTAAACCTGAATTGTTTGTTTTTTTAGACTTAATATATGTTGAAATATATAGAATTGGAGTTTGTAAACCTTTTAAATTTATATTTATTCAATAAATTTATGAATTTAAATATTATAAATTAAGTAAACTAGCATATTATGTAAAAAAAAATTATAAATTGTGATAAGTTTTATTGTATATTGGTAAATAAAATATTGATAATTAAAAAAAATGAATGACAAATTAACCATGCTTTAATTATGTATATTTTTTAAGAAATTTACCACGCTTCGAAGCGTGGACACTTGGCCATGCTATAAAGTGTGGGCAATCTTATAAATTTTGTTTATTTAGTCATCCATATAACCACGCTTTAAAGCGTGGTGAACTTGTCCACGCTTTAAAGCGTGGGGAAATTATTTCTTACTGCTTCACTAAGGCATGGGCAAATTCGTGCCGACGCCGCATATAATCACGCTTTACACTATGCTTCACCAAAGCGTGGAGACAAATTTCTCCACGCTTTAAAGTGTGGTTAAATGGCATTTTTAGTGTGAGCATAGGCTCATATTCTTGTAGTGACATCATATTCAATTATGTTTCTAATCACATATCTGTGCATGAATCTTCCATGTCGAAGTTGGGTTGCTCTTGAACAAGCTATAAATATGATACTTAAATTAGTTAGATTTGGTTTAATACCTTCCATATTCATTTTCTTAAAACGTTCAATGCATCCATTGTTATCACCTTGATGATGTAGATATAGAATTGAGAGAATTTATATATATTGATGTGTATTTGTGTACAAATAATAAGTTCTATATATAGAGTTACAAGTGAACCAAATATGAAAAGAGAATATACAAGAATAATTAGGCATGATTAGGGGGCATGATTATAGACATGATTAGGGGTATGATTATAGACATAATTAAGAGCATGATTAGAGACATGATTATAGACAATAATTTATATATTAACATTCCTCCTCAAAATGAAGGTGGTGAAAAAGCAGCCATCTAAAGTTTGCTAACAAGATCACGAAATCGTTGAGGTGGATGGGCTTTAGTGAAGATGTTAACAGTTTGATCAATAGATGAGACTGAGACAAGCTTGATAGTTCCCTGGAGAACATGATGACGCACAAAGTGACAATCATTCTTAATGTGTTTGGTGCGCTCATGAAACACATCATTGTGAACAATCTGAATAGCACTGCGATTGTCACATTGTAAGGTAGTAGGGGATGAGTGCTCAATGCCCATATCATGAAGGAGTCGTCGCAACTAGATTAGTTCAGAAGTAGTGTCAGTAAGAGCTCGGTACTCAGTTTCAGTGCTAGACTTGGATACGACAATCTGCTTTTTACTTTTCCAGGAGATGAGAGAATCACCAAGAAAGAAATAGTAGCCAGTGGTAGACCGGCGATCAGTGAGATCTCCACCCCAATCAGCATCAGAGTAAGCTTTCAATTCCAATGAAGATGAGCTAGAAACACTACAAGAAAAATCATCTATAATGAGGGGAAAAATCATAGTTAAATGTGTAAAACCCGTCATTAAAACTTTTTAGTGACGGTAAAATTCTCGTCATGGCCCCCTGTTATTGCCTCTCCTGTTAAAGGTAATTAATGACGGAATTTGTTTCACTTCATTAAATGTTATAACGAAGATGAATTTCCCGTCATTAAATATTACTTTCAACCACGGAATGTCCCGTCACTATAGTATTATTGCTCCGTCATTAAATTTTTCTTTAGCAATGGAGCTTTCTCTCATTATTAGAAAATTTTCCCCTCACTAATAATCACTTTATCAATGAACTTTCCTCCCGTAGTATCATAATTTTCCATCACTAAAGATTATTTTAACAATAAAATTTTACTCTTGTTATATCAAATTTTCCCCTCACTAAAAGCCACTTTACCAACAAAAAATCCCCTCATTTTAGTAAGAATTATCTGTCATTAAATTACATTAATAATGAATTCTCATTATTATTAATTGGAAAATATTCGCACTTCCATCATTAAATATTTTATATAAATAATGTAATTGCACCAAACAATGTTCGTAACATTTTAATTTCTAATAAAAACCACATATTACATAATTGCAATATGTTACTTTAATCAAAATATACATGATTTTAAGAGTTTTATCTCTTTAATCTTCTACTTCTTAATATTCAAAAAGAGTATAGGAGTTTACATGGATAATCAAAATATACATGATTGTAAGAGTTTCATCTCTTCCATTTTCTACTCCCTAATATGCAAAAAGAATCCAAAATAGTTCATATATACGTGAAGTCAACAAAAATGCTAATTATATCAATATTTCTTGTGTGAACTTCTTGTCACAAACAATCTACAAAACATAAAATAAAAATATGTCTTTTACTTTAAGCTCAATATGAAATAATAACCATGTAATAATAGTAAGAGTGTACCTAGTATTAGAAGCAAAAACAAAACACCCAAAATTTGACAATTGGCTTTAAGCATCATCCTAAAACAATATAGACAAGCATAGCAAATTGAGCATAAACTAATTAAACTATAAAAACAAAACAAAACATCATTTACACTTGAACTAAATTAAATGGCATCACATAAACATGAAAATATTAACAAATGAACCTAATGTTGTCTCAAAGTATCATTGCACAAAGCTACACTTATATTGACCCCCAAAAATACTGCTAAAACATATTAAATCAGCATTTTTTTATAAGCATATTATATTTTATTAAAATTAAGGGGAAAAACCAAATTGAGTAAGAAACTCAAAATGATGAAAAAACCCCACCAAGAACTAAGATACAATACAATGAAAGACCACACACTGCAGAACAACTAAAGCAAGAACAATCTAAAAAATACAACAAAAAATGCAGGAGAATAATTACAAGCCCCAAACACAGCCAAAGAATAGGCCACTAAGCCCACCTATAAAACTAGAAAAGCACCCTGCATAACTAAAATTTCCAATAATACCTTTTGAACATCTGCACAGCCCAAAAAAACACTATTGTAGCTCAATACCAACAAGGATTGTCTGCAAAAAAATTATCAGCCTTATGAATCTTCAAAAGTCACAAAAACTAATCCCATAGCCAACTCAATACCACAAGGGCCATTAGCACAAACAAATTCCAGCACAACATTTCAACATCACCAATAACCACTTTTGTTGATCTTTACCATTTAAATCATCTCCAAAAATCAAGGCAGCTTTTTAAACCTTCTATTTCGGCACCATATTATTAAAACCAACAGGCAAGTCATCTATAGAAAGATCATCATATCTCTTAAACATACTAAATCAACATATCTATAAAGAACAAAGTAACACAACTCAAAAACAGCCTTTAAACACAACCTGAGCCTAACTTTGAGTCTTTGAAATTATAAAAATAACAACTATGACTATATTGAGGAAAACATCAAACCTAATGAAGCTCTTCATTAGTACTTGGATTAGCAATAGGGGATTGTTGTGTGAAGCCATTCTCAATCTTGTCTAATCTACCTTCAATTCCTTCTATGCGCTTCTTTAGGATTTGATTTTTTTTCTTCCTTATCACGAAGCCTAGCCTTAAGCTCTTCAACATAAGTATACTTAGAATCATGAAAATGTTTCCGTTTTATTCCACCTCCATAACCAAACACATGGCTATGGCACTGTGGTCCAAAGCATTTTTCAACAACCTCTATGTCGGTAAGTGATGGCTCAAATTGAATAGTCTTGACAATTTCATCCTAAAAAGTTTCATTAGATTAATTATCATATACATAAATGATAAAGAATAAATATAAGCTCTTCAACATTACAAGCATAAAATTAAGAAAAATAAAAATAATCACCACAATAACAACCCATTAAACTAAAAACTCAAAAAAAAAAGAAGTATAAAACAGAGCAACGAAAAACCATTCAGCCTATTAGTACTTACATATTTATCTGTTGTTTCTGTCTCAATTAATTTTCCACCATTCTTTTGGGTCTCAAAGAAAAGTTTTCCTAAATCTGGTGGGTTACCGTCTTTACCTCTCTATAAAATGATTAAAACTTGTGAACGAGGTTATTTTCAGCAATAAATTCATAAAACCAACACAAATGTCAATACTAATAAATTACCATTTCATACATCAGTTCTCTATGCAGCTTGCTTCCACAGCGGTGAGGCATGGCTGATTGTTTCCTATTTCCACAATTCTGATTGCTGGTTTTTTGTAAATATAAAATTTAAATTAGCATAAAATTTGAAGAATTAAGAATTATTAGTCTTTTTATACAATGTTGTGAACCCTCATTTTAACACCTCCAAAATTATTTCTGAACTCACAGAACTGATTAGAATATTTTTCTATCCAAACCGACACCTTTTCGATACTGATCGGACCACCTGTACCAGACAATATTTTTCCAAGACTGACCGAATTTTCCTCAAAGCAGACTGCCAAATCACCCCAAAAATATTTCTAAACCTATCAGAGCTGACCAGAATATTTTTTTTTATCCAAATTGATATTTTTTCCAAACCTGACCGGACCTCCTATACCAGACATCTTTTTTTTCTAAAACTAACTGAATCTCTCCCAAAACTGACTGCCAATATGTCCGATAATTAATTTCGGATCCATCGACATTAACTGGTAATTTTTAAGACTTCAGAATATCCCAAAAACTGACCCGGAAGATCTGAAAACTGACCGGATGTCTTGAAAATTGACCCGAAAAATTCAAAAACTGACCCGGGTGTCCCTAAAATCCAGAGCCAACTCAGCCGAGCCGACAACTCACCTTCCGGCGGCGCCGCCGGGGCCTCAGGAGGCGCACCATACCTGCAGGGCATAAATGACCTTTTTGCCCTCCAACCTGATTTTTTCAACCCAAAATACCCTACCCTTTTGGTCTTTTCACATTTTTTTTTCCTAAACTACCCTCACCCTCACTTCACCTGTAAATACCCCCCTCCATTTCATTTCAAAACACAACTCAAGCTTTTGTTGATTGCTATCCAATTGTTTCCTCTCTCTCTCTCTAATTAGTTTTTACTCCCTCTAATTAATTAGTTAGTTAATTAAAAATTAATTTTAATTAACTAATTAATCTTTTTTTAAAAATTTTCACCCACTCTCAATTAATTAATAAATAAATTAAAAATTAATTTTAATTAATTAATTAATCTTTTTTAACTAAATTTTCACTCAAATGGTTAATTAATCATTTTAATTAATTAATCCTTCTAATTAATTAAAAATTGGGTAATTAAATCAAATCTTCCCTTTTTTTAAACCAGTTTCATTTTCCGAAATGGAACTCTGCTCTGGTAAAATCATTTACCCTCCATCAACCAAAAAGAAGGTATAATCTTTGTGATTTTTCTAATACCCATAAGGGTTAGAGGAAATACTCTCATTTACTTGTGGATGTTTAAATACTCGCTCTTTATTTTTTTCATCTGTCTCATAATTATGCCATGCTCATGCATTATGAATTGTCATCAATATCTGTCATCCATGAAAATCATTTTTCAAAAAGTCAAATCAAATTTAAATACCAAATCGAAATTATTCAAAACCAAAAATCTAATCCCCGAGTCCAAACTTAGTTCGAACATTAGTGATTTTTATCTTTGGGCAAATTAATCTAAAATTAATAAATTAGAGTCAAAAAATAGGTTTTTTCCTTAATTTTTTCTATATAAATAAATTAGGGTGGCGACTCCCGAATCCTTTTCAAAAATCAAAAATCAATTTTCCGAGGCGATAGCCGCTTCCAATTGTGAGCACCGAAACTCGTTCTTTAACCTCCCTTAAAAATCGCTCTCGCTTTTCCTTAAGGCATCACAAATTTTTCGAGCGAGGGGAGGGGCGTTCGGACGAGGCCTCACAGTTGGCGACTCCGCTGGGGACTAGTTGCCACCATTTTTCAATAAAAGGAAAGCAAATAAGAGGATTACTATTTGGTTAAAATTTTAAAAAAAAAATAATCTCCATTTGACATTTAAATTTAATTCGAATTTCATGCATCACTTTGCATAATAAAGGCTCCTTGCCTAGCTCTAGATTTAGGAAAAATTTTGGATGGCAAGTAGCATTGGCTCGACAACTCTCTTTGAGTATGTTGGGAGATAGCGAAAGCATTCCACCCCGCGACGAATCTCCGATCATTTCGGTGGTATAACGAGCAATCCGTACTGTTGGATCCACGCGAGTCTCTTTGACTCACATGTGGTTAGGTATATCGATGCTCTAGTGGGATGGGGACCTTAAACCAAGCCACCTTTCACCTTTGTGCATATAATTGTCTTAGCCTTTGACCCTAGGTTCTGTGAACCGTAATAAATGAAAGCTTGTGCATATACCATGAAACCCTTTTGTCATGCATCATGCCATTGACATGCATACATTCATAAGAAACTCGATAATGGAGTCTTCTCATCCTGTATACCAAAACCGATGGTCCGTCACCCAAATAAATCCGGTGAAGGGAATCCTTTTCTCGATGTACCGTTGCATCTGTTTATCCTTTCCAAGTGTAAATTCTTACCCTTTCTTTTTCCTCTTCCTTTGAAGGTATTGATGGTCAACCCAATCAATATTGATACCGTGAATGCCTTCCTCACCAACCTCCTCAAAAAGCAAGAGAAAAATTTTCAAGCCACTCTCTACTTTGTCCTTAGTGTTCAACAAAGCTTTCTCCACCCAACAAATCAATTTCACCAATGCCCTTGATGCTCAATAGGCCAGCTTCAACAGTACGCTGGTTCATCTTACCACTACTTCCACTAATGCCATGAGTCTCCAATGCCAACTCATCATCGATGAGGTGAGGGGAATAATGAACCAAGCTAAGCCCATGGATGCTGCCCCTACCGTTAATTTGACCCATTATCTCACATCACCAATCTCTAACACCAATGCCATCCTGACCTTTATCACACCATCAATCTCTCGCGCTGACCTGTCCTTCTCTTTGAATCCTTTTCAAAGCAGAGAAAATCCTTCCCCACTAATTATTAAGAAAGCCTTGAAGCGTAACATGCTAGAGCAAGTTTCTATAGTGGAAAAAAAGTGCAAGAAGGGTGACACTACACTCCCCTCACCTCCGTTGAATAGGAGAGTACCAAGGCAGCTACCATCACCAGCCAATGTCCTTTGGAATTGGGACGAAGGACCTTTTCTGATTTGCAAATACCCCTCGCCTTGGTTTACAAGAAAGCTTTAGAAGCCAAGATAATCAAGCCTTCGGAACCAAGAGCACCCCCCAATCCTCAGCCCAAGAATTATAATATCAATGAGCACTGTGACTATCACCAAGGAGCGGGGCACAAGACCGATGCATGTAAGGCTCTGAGACACAGAATTTAGGACCTCATCGACAATGGAGACATCATTGCTCCCAAGCCAAAGCCTAATACTGCCACCAATCCTCTTCCGACCCACTGAGCTTATCTAACCGTCCCATCCTCCATCCAATAATTGGTACTTTGAGAAGGGTGCCGGCCTTGCTGTACCCAAGTCCTCTTAGTCCATGTTTGAGTCCTTTGAGTCGTCTCAGTCCATGTTCGAGTCTGAGTCCTCTGAGTCTATGTATAAGTCTTCCAAGTCTAAGTCGAGTCGCCTAAGTCCGTCCGAGTCTTTTAAGTCTGTTTATGAATTCGGGTCTATCAAGTCTTCCCTTCTGAGTCTATATTTTGCCTTCCAGGCTTATCCTTTAAAGTAACCCATGATAATGGGAATTTTATCAGCAATGAAAAGTTTGAACCTTCTGTTTTGCTCTACTTCTTCTGATTTCATCATTGAATAGGACATCTAAAAAAAAATTGATTAAAAAAATTAAAATGAAAATTTAAAAAGCAAAAGAATCAATTAAATATGACACAGAGGAAAAAACCAAAAGTCACATACATTGTATCTGCATATCATGACAGGCAGGCATTGATCAAAGGGCTCATGTTTTTCCTGGACTGTTTTGCGTGGAACTCAAGGACATGGTAGACTCAAGTATCATGGTTCACAAGATTTCGGCCCGCACATATATGAAGCCTGTTAAGCAGAAGCCGCGAAAAATGAAAGCAAAGTGAATCAATTGGTGTCATGACCAGCTGAATGCCACCGACTAAAAGAGAATAGAAGCTTTGTACAAGATTCAAGGTTACCGACAGAAGCTAGCCAGACACTTCAACAAAAGGCGAAAGAACAGAGGTTTACAAGAAGGAAATCTTACCCTAAAAGTGATCCGAGCTCCTGTGCAC
>CATKHJ010031924.1:0-29847 GCA_949750685.1 Vernicia montana | reverse complement strand
TCTACTAATATGAAATCCCTATTTCATCCTTAGTCCCATAAGTCATGAGTGACGTCTAGCAAAACATATCATGACTACCTAATTAGAATGAATGTAAGTATTCGATTGCTTATCCATTCCATGGACCATCGATCATAATTAACTCACACTGAAATCCCTTCATTATGAAATCCCAATCTGAGCTAGAGTCATGGATTTGTCAAACTCTAATATGCTTTGATCATATGTTTATATCTCGATTCTAATTCTTGATAAAATTGATTCTTACTAGAAATTCTTTCTAATGAATCTTAATTATCTCGGCCAAGAATTTGATTATCAAGAATAATCATATAGCATAGAATTTCTACTTTGTTTATTTAAATTAATGAATTCTTTCTTGGCGATCACTTACCTCCATACATAACTAGTTAAAACTATCACATGCCATATACTTTTATATGAATAGCATCAGTATGTAAGCAGTAATAAATCACAACCACCAATGAATGAGATACAGTGTCTCTCAAATCAAAGGACTATATATACAATTATGACCTAAACGATGATTTATTGACTAGCAATAAAATTTCATACTATCATAATCTAATGTCACAGTTCAACTATTCATCATATGAATATTCATATGTTTGTATCGACAACATTTGTCAAACAGTATAATGTTTACTGCCTCTATAATCATAAGCATCATATACTGATTATAGAATATAAACCGAAGTGATGGTCTTTCGGAATTTAATGATTTCCAATTATTAATCTTATGATCATGAACATTTAAAGTATTTGTATCGACAGTTCAATTATTCATCATATGAATATTTATATGTTTATATCGACAACATTTGTCAAACAATATGATGTTCACTGTCTCTATAATCATAAGTATCATATATTGATTATAAAATACAAACAAAGGTGATAGTCTTCTGGAATTTAATGATGTCCAATTATTAATCCTATGACCATGAACATTTAAAGTATTTATTTGAAAGCGATTTGTCATTCATATTCTCAACACTTGAGAATAGATCCTCTTACAAAATACTTATATACTACATATATATATTTAATGCAATGGAATATTTTTCATTTAAAGAAGCATTTATTTAATTGCCATTAATATTGTTTTACATTTATATAAAATATACACTACTTTAGGACATCTTCTCTAACAATATTTCCTATATGCTTCTCTTTTCCTTCAAAGGCAGCCTTTGATTGGTTGCTTAATAGTCAATCAGGGCTATCCTTTCTTTGTTTCTTAATAAAAAAAATACGGGTTTATATAATATATATTATTCAAAGGAAATAAAATACAAAATAAGATGGTTTAGCCAAATTATTAGTAACAAGCTAAAATTTTCCTTTGATCTTGAGTTCAAACCCCTACTAAAACCTCTCTCTATATATTTTATTATCATTATTTTTTATAAGCTTTCAAAATCATACTAAATAAATTTTTTAAATATTTATTTCAAAAAAAATTTATATATTTATTTTTTATAAAATATTTATATACATATGTATTCATTACTCTTAAACATATATACATATTCTCAAAAAAAAAAAACATATATACATATACTTTTTAAAATTATAATAATCCGAAAATCTAAAACGAAAAATTTTCATAAATATTATCACCATTTAAATATATACATGTCACTTTTAAATATAAATATAACAGAAATGTAAATAAATAATGAATTTTAAAATATATAAAAATTCAAGTTATTACAACTTAACCCCTCAAAATATTACATTTTTAATAAAATTATTATAGGCAAAAGAAATATTAATTTTAAAATATTAGAGATAAAGTACTTAGGGTATATTCAACAATACTCTCTATTTTGCTCCCTATTATATTATAAACAATTAACTCTTTATTTTAACTTATCTTGAAAAATGTGCATACTCCAACAAAACTCTCTATTTCACTCCCTATTTTATTAATAAATATATAATTTCATTTCTTTATACATAAATTTATTATTTCATTTTCTTTACTCTATATAAAATTTTTATAGTTAAAAAATATAATCTTTTTAAAAATATTATAACAAATTATTATTATATTATTATTATTATTTCTTCTACTCTATATAAAATTTTTACAACTAAAAAAAATATAATTTGATAAAAATATTATAACAAACTATTATTATTATTATTATACTATAATTTTTTTTCTTTTACTTTACATAAAATGTTTACTACTAAAAAAAATAATTTGATTTAAAATATTATAAAATAATATTTTAATAATAATATAATAATTTAATAATAATAAATTTTTATTAATAATAACAACAATAATAATAATTTAAAAATGAAAAAAGAAAATATTAAAGGGAAAAAAAAAGAGAAATAATAAAAAATTTCTTAAAAGTTTTAAGAGTTATTTTCTCTCTTCTTAAGTTTAAGGAGAGAGATTGTGTCATTGTGACTCTTAAAAATTTTTAGGGAAGAAAGAAAGATTTAGGAGGTTTTTGAAAATATAATTATTAGACATAGTTCTTTAAAATAGAGAAAGAGAGAGATTTAAGAGTTTGTTGGGAATGCTTTGTAATAAATATTATAATTATTTTTTATTTAATATAAAAACAGCGGGCTCACAGGTAATAAAATGGAGACGAGTGCAGAAAAGCCATGCTCGGCATCCGAGGGAGCGAAGCGTCGACTCTGGTCTAGAATACTCTCTCCCTCTCTGCAAGTAACCGACCTACATTAAATTTAACTCCTTGATTGGACTCATGTGTTGCAGATCTTGAGGGGACAAAGAAATCATCGGTAATCTGGTTTTAGAATCGAGAAATTTAGAAATTATTGACAATGGAGAGAAGCGGAGGGAGGTTATCAAGGGGGATGTTGCCGCTGCTGGCAGTTCACGCGGTGAGTGAGTACTATAGGCTGCCTTGGAAACCCCCTGTCACTGCGGGGCTTCTTGCCACCAACACTCTCATCTATTTGAGGCCTTTTTTCGTCCATCATATACTCCCTCCTATCCATGAGGTCTGGTTCAATCCCTACCTCATTCTCAAGGTATTCTCAAATTCCAATCCTTCTCCGCCAATTTTTATTTATATTCCTCCTGGATCTGATATCATTATTATCTCAATTTTTCTGTGGTTTGTTTTTATTAGTGAAATATGCTTTTTCCTTTCTTTTGTTTTTCCCCTCTTAACATCAGCCCCTTCCAGTTCTGTAAGACTGTAACACTAGACATTTTATTAGTTTGGTTCTTTTTAGGCATTTCAGATAAAATTCTAGCATCCCATTAAGCTTCTTTTATCTTTATCATTTAGAATTTCTACATATTGAAAGTTTAAATGTATTGGCTGTATCATTCTAGAGATTGCCGGTCTACCATTGTTAGATGATGGACAGGATGTTGGTTGTTAATTTTGTCCCAACTTGTTTTTATTTCCTATTTTTTCCGCAATGTTACTAGTGTCATAAAGCAAGTTTCTACGGCAATTTCTTTTGGCTTTGATTGTCATATATGCACTACTTGCATTTCTCTTTTCATCTATTACCACCACCGGATTTTGTAACTCATCTCATGGTTGGCATTCCATTTGTGTCTATTTCCAAACCGAATTTTGCAAGAATAAAATTTTCATCTTTTTTCCTTTCAATTGGACAGCATAGGTCCCTGAAGCGCTTTTTCCTCTCACCATTCTACCATGTGGGGGAGTCTCACCTGGTCTACAACATGATGTCTCTCTTGTGGAAGGGTATACAGTTGGAAACATCAATGGGAAGTGTTGAATTTGCAACTATGGTTGCTGCATTGCTTACTATGTCACAGGGTATCACGCTGCTCCTAGCCAAGTCCCTTCTCTTGTTCTTTGATTATGACAGACCATTTTATTCTGAATATGCTGTTGGGTTTTCTGGCGTTCTTTTCGCAATGAAAGTTGTCCTTAATTCTCAGTCTGAAAACTATACATATGTGCATGGACTGGTGGTACCAGCACGCTATGCTGCGTGGGCTGAATTGATTCTCATCCAAATGTTTGTTCCCAGAGTCTCATTTCTCGGTCACCTTGGTGGAATACTTGCTGGAATTCTCTATTTGAAGTTCAAAGGAACATATTCAGGATCAGACCCATTTACTTTAGTAATAAATAATATTGTCAGCATATTCAGCTGGCCTTTAAGGTTTGTGAGAGGCTTATTTCATTTCAGGCGGCAGCAGATTTCTGGTCGGGGAACTGTTGGTGGGAGTTGGGCAGGAAGGACTGTGTCAGGGTTGTGGAGGTGTCAAGCGTGTACATATGATAATTCTGATTGGTTAACTATATGTGAAATGTGTGGGACAAGTCGAGGTGACGATGGCTTGTCATCCCGTCAATTTTCACATCAGTTTGACGATCTCACAATGGACCAAATACGCCGTCGAAGGATTGAAAGATTTGGTTGATATTCACCGATGACGGTGACAATTGTGTCATGTACATCTATTTTCCTAATTATTTTGCATCTGTAGTGTCTGATTGTCCACGCAGCTCATCCCTCGTCAAACGCTGCTCATCCTTCGTCAACAGCCATGTGGCTAGTATATTTGACACAGAAAGGGCACGGCTTGCTTAAACTCCGGTGTGCTTTATTTAGGCAAGCCGTAAGCCGCATTTCATTATTTGATTTAAATAGTTGGTAAATGTTGCATAATCTGCACTGAAAACGACAGATTGTGTTCTGTGAGTTGAACTTAAAGACACAGTATGACTGTTGTGAAATCTGAAAGTGCGTCAGGTTAAGCATTGATAGAGCTCGTTTACAGTGAATTTCTTCTTCCCCTTGTTCCTTTTTATTCTTCTATTTTGGAGTGGAGAAGCTTTTGAAATGTTGAAAATTTCTAATTGGAGACGGCTGTCATCCCAAAAGCTGCAATTCCCGTAGTTTTTAGAATTTGCATGAAGGGGAATTTTTTTGTTTAATTATAATGAAAAATAGAATTCTCTTACAGTCCATTTAGAACTAATGAATTCAACTCAATTTAACTAAATCTTATTTTCAAAATTAATTGGGTCAGTTATATGAAATTTTTATTTTTATTCTAAACAATTTTGGGCTACGTTTTTTTATAATCATAATGCATTCAGTTTAAGTTTATCCCTTTTTTTTTTCTCTCCTTTAACTCAATGTGTTCAATCTTTTTAATCAAAATTTTTCTAAGTTTTCGTTTCACATGTTTAAATCATATTAATTTTTATAATTTCATTTTGTCTTCAATCGATGTGACTTTCACTTTATCTTTAATGTTTTCATTCATTTTAGTATAATCACACATTCATAGCATTTTTATTTTGCAATACTCATTTTCGATATATGTTGTTTTTTTATTGTTTTAACACTCACTATCATATAATATAGTTGGTTGAATAACAGTACAGTATAATTTTTTTTTCAATTTATGGAGAATCTTGCCGTCATATAAGACTTTTGTGTCAAGATTCCTAATGAATTAAAAATGTAAAATTTATTTATAAATGAATTTCAAGTAGAATTTATTTTATAAATAAATTTTTATATTTAGAAAGACAATTTAAAATATGAAATTTAATTTAATTATATATTTTTATATTTAAAATAAATTTATAATTGAATTATTTTTATTTTTATTTCCTAAAATATTTTTAATGTAATAAATCTCGACTAAAAAATAATTATATCTTATTTATAGTTAATATTTAATTTATAAAATATAATTAAAAAATTAAGAAAGAAACTAGTAAAGAAAATGAAGTGACAGGGATTGATGAGAAGAGAGAAAATAAGAGAGTAATAAGTGGAGAGAGTATTTATCTTGTAAATTTCATTTATTTTAATAAAATTTGCTTTAGTTATATCTAATTTTATAGAATTGAATAAAAATTTTAATATTTTAATATTCGAAATGAATTTTATAAAATTTTGTAGAATTCATTTATTCTCAATGATTTTTAATTTATGATTGATAAATGAAAAAAAATATATATATATAAATTCACTCTTTAATTTTACTTGTTTAACTGATAAACTTTAAATTTTAAGAGTTTGTTTAGTTGTGAAAAATATTATATATATATTTTTTTTCATTCTCTAATTTTCTATATTTTTATTTTTCAAATTAAAAATTAAAAATTAAAAAATATATATTAAGATTCATTTCCATTTAAAATTTTCTCCATTTCTATTTTTATTTCTAAAAATCTCTTTTATTAAATTTATAATAATTATTTGTCATAACTATTTATTTTAAAAGGGAGTGAAAAACATTATAAAATAATTTTTTATAATGTAGTGTAATTTTGAAAATTTTAATAACTAAACATCAATTTTCAATTTTTTTAGAATAATTTTTTGAAAAACATACTTTATTTTTCACAACTAAACAAGACCAAAACATCTCTTGAGTTTGAAAAGGATAACTTTCAATTATTTTTTTTCCTAACTCTAAAGTAATAAATTTTTCTCTTTTTAAATTTTACTAAAAATGCATTTGGATGCATGGATTTAGATTTAAAATATAGATTTCAAATCTATAATTTGAAATCAATAAATTTATAAATTTCTTATTTGAGAAGCATAAAAAATTTGAAATTTGAGATTTTAAATTTGAAAAAAAAAATAGAGAAAATAGAGAGATTTTAAGTTAATAGATTTTATTAGCTATTTGAATTAAATTCAAATTCACTCAATTTTATTAACTCAAATAAGAGTTTGGCTCAAATTCAAATCCATGTTTCAAATCTATAAAATTATAGTAGGAGAAAAAAAAATTATTAGTGATAATAGATAATTAATATCAATTTATATATAACTAAATTTTTTTTCTTTTGTAATATATAAACACACACATGGATAATGAATGGACACGTATACACTTTAAAATAATTTAAAAAAAAAACACTAAATTTAAAATCATGACAATTTAAAAAAAAAAAACACATTAACCCTTATATTCGACATACACAATACACTAAACATATTTTTTATTCACTCTAAAAAACATATTTTATATTATGGAATAAAAAGTTATTATTTTTTAAAATTTTCAATATATAAAAATTTAAAACATTTAAAAGTTGGACCACCCGGAGGTCCAACTAGTAAACGAAAAAAAAAGTATGGTATAATATTTTTGTAAAAAAATTATTTTATTTTATTTTATTTTTTATTAGAGAGAGAATGTGTATATTATTATCGATGGATAAGAATGTCTCAAAAAAATAAAAAAAGTAATATAATGTATTTCTTAATTTATATTTATTTTTAATAAATTAACAATTGATTCAAAAAATAAATACACAATTTAATTAAAATATCTAAAAAGAACCGAGTAGTGACTAGTGAGCGGTTGAGCGAAGGAGAGATACATTAGAAACTGCAGATTAGAAGAAAAGGAGTGAAAGAAAAAGAGATGCTGGCAATAGGTGCTCCTCCTCGTCCTCTTGTAAACTTGAGGCCTCAAATCATCGGTTCCCAAAGCCAAAGCCACAGATGCGTTCTCTTTGATTTTGATTCGAAAAGTGGTACTAGAAGATTTTTGGCTCTGACTACAGCTGCCCGTAGTTCGACCCACTCGGGCACTCTCTTTCAAGCTCTACCCGAGCTTACTGATGATGGTGATGACACTTGCTCCCATCCTCCGAACATGGAAAACGAAGATGCTACTTCTACTTCAGGTGCTCTTTTTCTTTTTTTCATTGTTCAATTTTCTCACACTTTACTGATTACTCAGTTTTCAATTCCTTTCAAATTTATTTTGCTTAATACAAATTTAAGAATCTCAAACCACTATTCCGTTAAAATCCATAAGCTTTTTCATTTCAATAGCTTCTCTCAGTTCCCATTAGTCCAATATATTTTTTTAGTTTAAAATTTTGGTTTTAAACTAGTGATTTCATTTTCCACTCATCTTTTCCCATTTACCACTGGATTTAATTTTATTTTATTTTGTGGGCAAATACAGCTGCTATCACAAACACTACTTCTCCAACACCATGTAGTAGGGGATTAGCCGGAAGTTTCAGGAAACTGAAAGCACAGAAATTGAAAGTTCTCATGAGAAGGGCTTCACTGATGAAGCAAAAAGTAAGGAAACGTGCAGATGTACCAGCAACAGCAGATGCAGATTTTGATACATTTGTCAGTTCATATACTAAATCACATTCTCCACAGAAGAAGAACATGAAGAATTCGAATTCCAATGTGAAACATGGTGAATATCAGATGTCGGATTATGAAATTATGCCAGAAAAGCCTGTAAGCTCTGTTCTCAAAAGAGCTGGATCAGCTCCTGCTGGTTCTTCTTCTTACTTAAGAGGATGGGGTAATGTTGGTCTCGTCCATAGCCATCAATCCCAATCAGCAAGTTCTCTACAAAGACAGCAAAATTTTTTTGCGGAGAATGACTTCTTCAGTAGAAAATCATTTGGAGATTTAGGATGCAGTGAATTTATGATTGAATCTTTAAAGCGGCAGTTTTTCCTGCGCCCTTCACATATTCAGGTGCATCAATAATATGCCTTGTTAACTAATAATCAAACTGCATCGTGTCCATGAAAAATCACTTGTTTAGTCCATTTCAAATAGATGTTCCATCTGCAAAGTCTACCTCTAGTTCCAAACTAGTTCAATTAAATTGATGATTATTGAAAGTTATCCAGCCTGTGGACTTGGTTTTGTCACCACCATTTCCCTTACTCAAATTATAAAAGTTTTATAAAAATAAAAATAAAAATAAAAAAAAGGAAATGAATATGATGGGGAAAACGCTTTGATTTGTGTTTTTTGCAGTTTGTTGCTTGAATGTGTTCATCTCCATCTGTGTTGAAAAGCATGTTGCTTTTTTCCCTCCACTTGTCTTGCTTTAATGTTGCGAACCCCTGGTTTCAATTTAATGCTGTCTTAATTATTGGTTTCCAGGTAGTATGTATATATATATATATATATATATGTTAGTATCGGTCATGGTGCATTCTTATACTCATTTGATAGAACTACACTTTGTTAGCCTTTTGCAAAGGAACAGCTTTTTGTTCCTCTCTAGATCATTTTTGTCTGATGATTAGCTTGTTTGTTTTGAACTCGTGGTTTGGGTTAAATATATATGCTCTTTTGAATAATGCTTTCTAGATAGTAGTTTATGCCAGGTCATTGCTAGTAAGGTTGGCCCCAAACTAGAGCTTTAATTTTTTTTTTCTTTTAAGTGAATTCAATCATGAACACATCTTGCATCACACCTTGGATAAAGTTGTCATCTTATTGCATGCAACTTATATCTGTTTTATGCGTCTGGGTAATTGCAGGCCATGGCATTTACACCAGTAACTGGAGGGAAGAGCTGTGTGATAGCAGATCAAAGTGGATCGGGAAAGACATTGGCATATCTCATACCTGTAATTCAGCGTCTCCGGCAAGAAGAACTCCAAGGACTTGGTGAATCCTTATCACATAATCCTCAAGTACTTATAATGGTGCCAACTGCTGAGCTGGCTTCTCAGGTAAGTGCTTTTCTGTTTAAGCCAACTCAAATTGATCTAATTTTTTTCTGATTCTTTCTCATAAGCCATCCCTTTCTTTTGTTTTTGTTGAAGTATGCTATGTTTTCTGCCATGTCTCTGATTTAGATGTGAGTTAATAAATTCTACTTGATTATCCTTTCATTTTTTTGTCTGATCTATGAGTTGCATGAGTTTGACAAAGTAACTTCTAAATTCTGAATTAATATACATGACCTGAATCTATTACATTTCGAGTTTTAAACATTAGCATCCTTCTGTGTCTTCTGTTGAACTGGTCAGAGACCAAATTTATCGAATAAATTTAGTGAATGAAGTAACATAACCAAGATTCAGAAAGCTGCTAGGTGGGACTACACAAAATGGCTTGAATTTTTATGCAGTGATAAGACAAAGATGAGTAACGGTTGGCAAATAGAATCAAACATAGCAGAGCTGCTTAGTAGACATCATGAAGCAGTCCCCCAGAATCAGCTCTGTTATGTTGCTGTTTCTGAAGATGGTGGATTCTATTCATTATTGAGAGGATACATAAGTATATCTTGTTTTTGATAGGCAATGAAATTTATTAGAGCCAATTGCTTGGTGCAATAGTAAAAGCTTATGGCCTGCACGGCTGCAACCATGAGGGTATAGGCTCAACTGCTCAAGTCTTAAGAGCAGTCACTTTATGTAAGAATGCTAAAGAGTGGAGTGCATGGCCCTAACTTGGTGATGGTATCTATATATATGAAACTAATTAAAATAGAGTAATAAATATTTGGCATCCACAGAGAATACAATGTTATACACCCCCAACCCTTGTGCCAAAGTTCCCAAAAATTAAAAAGCAGTGATAAATAGCAAAAGGAAAGAAAGTTAAATTTATATGATTTAATAGATGAAGAAATTGTGAGAAGATGGAGAATCCGAGTTATTTCTATGGGAATCTCAATGGCTATTATATTGGAAAATGAAATGCAAAGAGTCCAGACCATAATCTTGAAGTGTTGGGCTATCTTCTATCACAGTCCATGTACTTGTTGGACAACATAAAATTGTTGCCCTCCATAGAGTTGCTAATAATAGTGAAAATCCAGATTCAGAAACATTAACATACCATCCACAAATACCTTTTTTTTTTTTTTTTTTTTTTTTGTGTGTGTACAAGCATGTGGTTATGTATTGGACAAGAATTTATATATTTTTGCCATTTACCCTTACCACCCTTCTTCTTTTTATTATTTTTTTATTTTTTTGGCATTTGGCAGTTTAGCTAATGCTTAAAGTAGGTGCAATTCTTGCAGGTTTTGAATAATTGCCGATCAATGTCAAAATTTGGGGTTCCATTTCGGTCTATGGCTGCAACAGGGGGATTTACTCAGAGAACTCAATTGGAAAATCTAGAACAAGGTGTTGACGTTCTAATAGTAACACCTGGTCGTTTCATGTTCCTAGTTAAAGAAGGATTCTTGAAGTTGACAAATCTAAAATGGTAACCTCATCTGAGTATTGCATCTTTTTCATACAGTTAAGTTAAATGAAGGTTTAAGGTTGGTCACTTGGTGTAGTTGCCTATAAAAGTGAATTCTTCCCTAATTCTCCCAGTGTTTTTCCTCCTTTTCTTCCTCCTTAAATGCATTGCAAGTACTAAGTAGCAATCAACATAATAATTTTCATCACTTTCAACGGCCATCATAATATGACTCACTAATTGAACAAGTGATTGACATTATTTTTGAGACCATCTAACTATATGTTTCATTCCAAGGTACTAGAAACCTATGTTGCACGGAAACTCTCAGGAGGTCGCGTTTCTGCTGTTCGGAAACGTTTCTTGATTAGAAACTCACGGAAACTTGTCCGAAACGTTTCGGATACGTTTCCGTAATTTGAAAAAGTTGGAAATTCGTTTCCTTAAATGGAAACCCATTTCCAAGTTGAAAAAAAAAAAACAGCTTGCACAGATCAACTCTTAAATAAAAATATCAACTCCTGACTTTATTTTTCCTTATAATAATAATAATAATAATAATAATAATAATTATTATTATTATTATTATTATTATTATTGTTATATTAATTATTATTACATATATATTTATAAATTATTATTATTTTTAGTATATATTTATAATTATATATTTATATATATATTTATAAATATATTTATAATATATACTTAAAATTATTAAATATGTAATTATAAATTATTATATATTTTGTATTTTTTGTATATATATAAATTAATATTTATAAATATACCCCTATATTTTTTATATTTACGCGTTTTCCCCACGTTTCGTGTCTTATATTTTTAAAAATTACCGTTTCTACGTTTCCATTTCCCCATTTCCTTGTTTCCCATTTCCGTTTCCGTGCAACCTAGCTAGAAACCTTTAGTTAAAGCAAAACATGAGATTCCATATAAATGAACTTAATAGGTAATAGATATATTCTAGTATAATTTTCAGTTTTTAATTATTTTGCAGCCAGTGATGTTAGGGCATTGCTCTTCTTTCTTCTTTTTTTTTTTCAATTTTTTTTTACCTTTTTATATGCATTAAAGGTTTCCACGAAAGCAGCAGAGCAGGGAGAGTGAGGGTGCCTAAATATAATACATTTACCATTATGAATTGTGTGTGTCTATTGATAGTAGAAGTATTATTAATAGAAATAAACATAGATAGGAGAATTAGATATACTTCTATAGAAGATAAAAAAATAATATAAAAGATTGACATAGAAAAGCTGTATAATCTCATTGACGTAGAAAAGCTGTATAATCTCACTATATGTCAACCAGAGATCCCAATCCCCTAAAATTTCAATTTAAGAGCATGAATTCATTTGCAATCCATATTTGACTTGTTTGATATGTTCAAAAATTCAGTTGAACTTATATATCATTAATTCTATGGAATTTATTATGCTTGACTGAAAGCTTACTAAAATTGATAGATTTTGCAAATAAATTTGATTTCACTTAAATTGATTGAATTTGCAACTGAATTCTATACTGAATACATGAGATTCATTTATAAATAAATTCTATTAGGATTCATTTGGATAGGTGTGTATTTGGATTTGGGAATGATTGAATATTTTGATTTGTGTTCTCAACCTTTTAAAAAAAAAAAAAATAACTTTATCCCAAATCCAGATGCTCAATCATTTCAAATTACTATTTGTCAAAATGGACCCTTGTTAAAATTTCTCTCATGAAATGAATTTCATATTCATATGTTCCATAAATAATACAAATAAATCTTTTACACTTGTTCGAGATACCCTATGTCTTTATAAAGCCCCGTTTTAGTTCTAAATTGACTAGGAAACAGGGAATTGTAAGAGAGCTGAGAGTGAGACTTGCTAATTTTGAAACCAGAAAACATTTTGAGATTGTGCCTTATAAGGTCTCCTTACCAGCAACAAATGATTACTATTTATCTCAATGACTGATGTAACAAATGCCATAACTTTAGATGGGACCTTAGCTTTCCAGATATGTTTAGCCAAATGGTTCATTTTGAATAGTAGATATATAGGAGAGACAAGGGAAAATAACAGAGTATTGGGCATTCCGCCCACACATGCACCCAAAAACATTCATATGTATCTCCAACTGGCTTAATTGGATAGAAAAGGTGGCAATATATGTGTGTTATGAACTCAAATATTTGCACATGATTTAAATTGCTTAACATTTCATTCATATAATCCAATCACCTAAAAAATGCATTCCCTAAACACTTTAAACTAATAGTCATACTCAAATCTTTTGATTTGTGATCCTACTAAACCTAGGTCAGTCACCATGGATTTGTGTATGCCAGCATGTCACGTCAGTTTTTTTTTATGTACTCTACCAATCCTAAACATTTGAGATAAACCTCATATTGCAGTGCTGTGTTGGATGAGGTAGATATACTGTTTAATGATGAGGACTTTGAGTTTGCACTAGAAAGCTTGATGAATTCTTCACCAGTTGCCACACAATATCTGTTCGTGACTGCAACTTTACCAGTAGATGTGTATAACAAGCTTATTGAAATCTTTCCTGATTGTGAAGTGATCATGGGACCTGGTATGCATCGCACAAGTGCCAGGCTTGAAGAGGTAATTTTCAATTGTTATCTTTATATTTACCACCCAACCCCTCTCCTCCCCCAACCCAAGAAGAAGAAGTGGAAAGTAAATTAGCCTACCATTTTGCACGTGCAGGTTCTTGTTGATTGCAGTGGAGAAACTGGGACGGATAGGACTCCAGATACAGCATTTCTTAATAAGAAATATGCTCTTCTGCAGCTCATGGAACAAAGTCCTGTATCAAAAACAATTGTTTTCTGTAATAAGGTACATTGAACTCCATATGAAACTGCAAATTTTCTTATATACTACTAGACCATGTGAAATTCAATTTTTCTTATATCATTTATTGATACTAGATGTGTTTTCCATTTGAAACTTGCAGATCGAGACATGTAGAAAAGTAGAGAATGTATTAAAACGTTTTGATAGAAAGAGAAATTGTGTTCGAGTTCTACCATTTCATTCTGCTCTAGCGCAACAATCAAGGCTTGCTAACATAAAGGAATTCATGAATTCTAATTCTGGAGGATACTCGTCATTTTTGGTTTGCACTGATAGGTATTGTCATTACTCTGCAGTTATTTTCTTCCTCCCTAGCTTTGCTGACTGGTTATCAGCAAACATAACCCCCACCTGGAAAGCCAAATATAACATAATGTAGTAATGTCACCTTTCTTACATTCATGGCAGAGCATCGCGTGGAATTGATTTTACTGGTGTGGATCATGTTATACTCTTTGACTTTCCACGTGATCCAAGTGAATATGTGCGTCGTGTTGGAAGAACAGCTAGAGGTGCTGTAGGAAAGGGCAAGGCGTTTATCTTCGTGGTTGGGAAGCAAGTTTCTCTTGCACAAAAGATAATTGAGAGAAACCAAAAAGGTCACCCATTGCATGATGTACCATCTGCATATGAGCTTATGTGTTAGAAGTTGCATTTTTGGACAAAGATGCTAATAATTGGTATACATGCTGGCTAAGCTGTTGGATCATGGCTATTTTTTTTTTTTTTTAAATATTTTCTTCTCGTGCCTGCCTCTGCATATCCTTGATAGCTGACGTGCATGTTGTCTGAGAGAACTGAGTTGTACAAGCTGAATACCTGGGGAAACACCACTGCATAACCAATCATCCAAAGTCTATACATGGGACTTGTTGCTGAAAGTCAACACTGCCTTGAACAATTCTGATTTAGTTATGAGCAAGGTAATGTAACAAATTTGGTTTCGCCATTACTGCCTTATTATTATTATTATTATTATTATCATCCAGGTGTGTTGTAGCATTATTACTAGCGAAACCAGTAATCCTTCCATGCCTCATGCTATGAACAGCGTCTGTGCACCATTTCGGCCTTACAAAGGCTTATTGGAGTGGGCCCCACAGCCTATGCCACATTATAATCGTGTACATATAGGATTTATGGGATCATACACTTGGAGTAGGCAATAAGTTTCCAAATAGGTTTATTAATTTGAAGTCAGACACACAGAGAGGTGCTTAACTTGTACACGAAGGGCTTTGCATGAAAGAAGGCATTGAAAGCAAAAAGAGAGATGGCAACGAGATTATATATTAAAAGCTGTGAGGCTGTGGTGGAATTTTGAAAAAAGTGCATGAATGGTCCTGGAATGGATATAGGAAAAAGAAGAGTGGTTCTAGCAAATGAGCTTTTGTTGAGAGTAGTTGGTTTATTGGCTTATTAAGAGAGAAAAAATTTGTGGAGATATATAAAATTTCCTTTTGCAAGCATTAGGAATGGATGATGTAATTTAATTAATTAATGTTAATGTTAATGTTAAAAACTTAGAATGTAACGTTTTCCAAGTTTATCTCATAAGGCTAGACAAGCATATTTGTAAAGGATCCTAAATGTAGTCAATAGCTGGCCTTCCAATTTTGTCCAAACACTCATCATATCTCGTCTTCAAATCCCAGCGTCTGCCCGTAATATCCATTCATAATAATAAATTAATGAGGAGTGGATTTAGGACCTTTCTTACCTTCAACTTATATGAAAAATGATCGATGTAATGTTCCCTACCCTATTGAAAATTAAGGGGTCCCTCCCTGTTTCAGTACTAATAATCACTTGATGTAGAGATAGCAGAGAATTATATATATATTAAATTCAATTTAGTTTTAGACTCAAAATTAATTAAGGTATGCTATATGAATTTTTAGTTTTCACTCTGAACGATTATAGGCTAGTTTTCACTCTGAACTATTATAGGCTATATCTTCTTTAGCGTGTGTTTGATATTGAATACTAAATTGCTTTTGAACTTTATAGGGTTTAGGAAATCATAGTTTTAAAAAAGTTAAATTTTATATTTTTTTTTCAAATAATAGTTTATCGAAAGTGTTGGAAAATAATGAGAATAATAAGAAGAGGCAACGGAATACCAATATAATATTATCATGATTTTACAGCTCGAACAATTAAATTTTTTTTGAAAAATAAAAAATAATTTAAAACGCAATTTTTCAAACAAAATTAAAACTCAATCCCAAACACACACACATTAGTGATTGAGAAAGCTAAGAAAAAGGTGGTGATTTTTAAGATATATGAATAATTTTTATTCTTTATTAAAATTATTTTTTATATTACTTTTGTTATTTAAAATATAAAAATATTTTTTTTATTATTTTAAAAAAAATAGATCTAATCTACTTGTGTGAAACTAAAAATTCATGGACTAATTTAATCCTAAAGTAAAATTTAGATATGATCAAACACGGTTGAAAAAGTTGCTGGACAATTTGAGCTTGTTGCTATGTGATGAAGCCAGAGGACCCTTCAAACAGAACAAAGAAAGGCCAAGCCTCATCAGCCCAACAGAAGCCCAAACTAGGCCTCCGATGAAAGCGGCGAATAGCCAAATCCACTGATCTAGTTAAGAGCAACAAGGAGAAGAAGAAGAAGATAGGGATGGCAATTTAGCCCGTCCCGTCGAGTACTCGTCCTGTCCCGCCTCTAATGGGATGGGTATTACCCGTCTCATTTAATAAATGGAACGGGGCGAATTTTAATTTTAAAATCTGAATCGGGTTCGGGGCAGGACGGGTAATGCTAAAACCCGCCCCGATTATATATAATATATCATTTTTAATTTTTAATTTATTTTTTTTTATGTAAAAGATAAATTATATTATATAAATATGTAAAAAAGATATATAAATGAATATATATATATACATAAAAAAAATTAATATTAAATAATTTTTTAAAGAAAAAAGAAAAAAAAAATAAAACGGGTAAACCTGCGGATACCCGCCCCATTTTATTACCCATCCCGCCCCGTAGCGAGACGGATAATGGGACGAGTATAAATAAATATTCGCGGGACCGATATGAATAATGAGAAACCCACCCCATACCCACCCCGCTGCCATCCAAGAAGAAGATTAATCTGAGGTTTCGGTGTGAATTGGCTGATAAAGGGAAGATTGAGCCCAAAATTGTTGGTTTGCACTTTGCAGAGACAAAGGCAAACTAAAATGAAAGGCCTGCCATCTACGTCTTCAAAAACACCCGTAAAATTCAGGATGTAAGTTTGTTTAATTTAATATTTCTGTTTCTATGCTCTCTACTTGTGATTTCAACTAATTGAGCCTTGTTAAAACTTTAAAACACAAGGCCAACGGCGGAGAATTTAGTACCAATTCGTCTGGACATAGAAATCGACGGCCACCGTTTCAAGGATGCTTTCACATGGAATCCTTCCGGTATTCTAATTCCCTTTACTATATATATATATATATATATATATATATATATATATATATATATATATATATATATCTATCTGAGAAATATTAATGGATGTAAAAATAAAAATGTCGAAGTAGATCCAGACTCGGAGGTGGTGGTGTTCGCTAAAAGGGCTGCCAAAGACTTAAAGCTGCCTCCTGCTTTCGTTATGCAAATAGCTCAGTCCATTCAGGTTTTTCTCCTTTTTCTTCCAATTTTTCTCCATTAGTTACAACTCAACGAAGCCTCTTGTGAAACTCTTTAACGCTATTTATTTGTTTATTTATTTTTGTGACTTCAATGTCCTTAGACACAATTGACTGAGTTTCGATCCTACGAAGGCCAAGACATGTACCCTGGCGAGAAAATTGTTCCAATCAAGGTTCTTCTCTTTGATGATTCTGAAGCACTAATGTTTTCTATCTTATTTTAAATCTTTATTATTATTATTATCTTTTTACCTAATTCGAAAGCTTGGTTACTCAAAACATATTATTATGGTGCTTGCTTCTTCTCAGCTTGATCTTCGGGTGAATCACACTCTTATCAAGGATCAGTTTTTGTGGGTAAAATTCGCAGAGCAGTTATTTCAATGTCATCCCTTATAAATATTCATGCTGTAATTTTTCTTGGCTTGAATGCATCTACTCATAATGAATTTCAGGACCTGAACAACTTTGACAGTGATCCTGAAGACTTTGCTAGAACCTTTTGTCAAGATTTGGGGATTGAAGACCCTGAAGTTGGAGTAAGCAAAGCTAATCATCATTCTTTCTCCATCTACAGCTCCCCACCCTCTTTTTATCTTACTTCCTTGTATCTAGAAATCCTGTTGTAATTCTTAAGCTCAACTTTGCTGTATTCTTTGCAGCCTGCAGTCGCCTTTGCAATTAGGGAGCAACTTTATGAGGTTTAGCTTCAATTGTGAAATTAAGAGATATACTGCACTTTTGTTTCACTCTACTTTATCTGTGTTTTTTATGCAGTCTGTTCATTGTATCCTTTTAACTTTTTTTTGGTTTTTTAGATAGCAATTCAAAGTGTAGCTACGGCAAGAGAAAGCAGATTAAGCAAAAAGGGTCGACGGGGTGCTGAATATATCCCTGCCAGGTGCGTTTTTAATGGCCTCTTTTCTTATTGTTGCTTAAGATCTCCTTCAACATTAAGCAGCTAGATGTTTGATGAAATGATGAGATGAATTGAATCACCTCTCTCTCTCTCTCTCTCTCTCTCTCTCTCTCTCTCACAGTAAAGCAGGGGGTACTTCATTGGATTTGATGAAGTTATTCAGCAATAAATACAGCGTGGTTCGGTATGTTCTGATTTTCTATGAAGTTACAGAAATTATAAGTTTATTAAGACCTGGAAAATTCTATTACTTTTATCAGCATGCTAATTTATTATATCTCTTAAGCAAGAGAAGGAAGTTTTAATAATTAAAGCTTTTCCCACACTGAATGAGGAAGAAATCTTGTATAGTTGGATTACAGAAATGTAGCATACGTCTGTTTCCTCTTGGCTGCTGCTTTATTGCTACTCTATTCCTTTGCTATGGAACTGACTTCCACATCACACTATCTTGAGACCGACTGTAACTTGCTTATATTATCCTTAAGAATGATAAAGAGGATAAAAGTAGAAAAGTTCATTATACCTAAACCCTCCAAAGCTGTTATAGAAACACTAGGACTCGGCTCTATCATCACTCAACACCAATATAGTATACAGTTTTGTCATTTTTTCCATTATCGTCTCTTTCCAGTTTCCATAAATCATCCCATAAAGTAAAGAAAATTAATGCCCTCAGATAGGCAAACTGACTTTGGTGCTCATGATGCTGTGGGTCAGTTTCTCTTTTTTGTAGCTTAGTAGTGTAGTCTGTTTATGTTTGATGCAGCACTTCTCAAATGGTTACCCCACCTTTCTTAGTCATTCAACACTAAATGATTTAATAACAATTTGCTAAGATGTTATGATTTGATTCCATTGCATTTCGCATTCAACAATTGTACTTTGAACATCACATGTTCATGAAATTTTCTAAACAGAATACTTATAAATGATGTGTTTGTTTTCTCGTACATTAGGAAAAGAAAGGAATGGGATGTGTATGAGCCTATTGTTGATCTCCTATCAAATGAAGAAGTGGATGCCCTTGAAGCAAGGGAGGAAAGGAATGCACGGTGAATTATACACTTAAGTGGGGCATGTATATGGATTGTTAAGAGAAATTTGGAGTTTTTTTAGAGCAAGAGCAAAATTCAGAGCTGAATGGAAATATGAGATAGGTTATGCTGTTCCATTTTCCTTGTTTGTATTAACTGCCCTGAGCTTCTGGGCTATGGGATGCCTTAACCCTTTCTTTCTTTATGTGATACAAGGTGAACTGCTAAATCCCAGAGCTACATATGTCATAGGTGAATGTGGCCTCTCTGTGTTGTATTTTATTTGAACTTCTGCTGGATAAACTCTAAAAGGATGGCTGAAAAACAAAGATATTATCTGCACTGCTGTGCAATGCATCTGGAGGAACTGTATGGCTGCCCTATTTAGAGTTAGCCTCTTGTACAAGTTAAGATAATGCAGTAATTGAATATTTCTTTTAAGGTATGTTTGGCAGTGGTAACTAATAGCAATATATGCTAAAATTGAAGCTTTGAAGAAGCTGCTGTAAAGAGTCTTTTGTGGTCTAATAGACAATTTTACGGTGGGGATTTATTTGAGTCGTCTCCTCGTGGTTGCTTAGACTTCATTGGCATACTTCGTGTTCCCTCTCTTAGTTTTTATGAATCTATTAAAAACATGGCAAAGAAAACATGAGAAACTTGATTATCGTTCTAGGGGTTTCTGATATTCACAATCTAGCGTAGCTTATTAGGTCTATGCCAAATGATTAACAGCTTAATTAGCAACTCCACGTCAAGAAATTACTCTCATTCGGTCCTATGATGCTATTCATAATCCTGAAGGACCCAGACACAGCCTGCTGTAGGATCGGCTGCCAATTCAGTTTTTGTTGGGTACATGTCGATCATAAGTCATAACCGTGTGACTGGTAGTTTTTATTTCTGCTTTAGGCATCCATAAAACTGAAGGGAGAATTCTTTCCTGGTCAGACGCTTTCGAACCTTTTAGGCTTTGGTCCATTCAACCTTGAGGCCTTCCCTGCTTGACCCAAAAATGTGCATGGGTCGGGTCTGATAAAGATTTAAAGCCTAAATCTCGGGATATGGGCTCTACCCTGATTTAGACTTAAAGGTTAGCCCAAATTCATAGTTGATTTGGGTACTCCGTATTTGAAATGAAGGTAGTAGGTTTTAAGGGAGACATTATTCGATACACCAGGTATTTAGACTTGTTGAGATTTAAGTTTGGAAAATATTAAAGGGAGAAGGTGCATCTTGACCCCACGCATATATGCTCCTAAACTAAATTTTCGCTCACATAATGTGTAAAACACCCAAATCCTGTAAATTTGGCCTCTCTTTTAACGGTAATTATAATGGGACTAATGGCCGTCCTCTCTCTCTCTCTCTCTCTCTCTGATTGTGCCGTCCTCTTTCTTTCTCTTTCTCTCTCTACAAAACTTTGTTGAAATTTCAAATTATCGGTAGCCTTTCTCTCTAATGTTCTGATTCAATGAAACAAATGGTTTCTTCCACTTCTACTTTTAGAACGACGTTGTCAACAGAGCTGAGAGTCAACAACAACAACAATATCCTTCTTCTCTTGGATCTTCTTCTCCGAATTTGAATTCGAATTCAAGAAATGTGAATAATAATAGTAATAGTAATTATATACACCAAAACCATCAATCTTTTTGCTCTAAGGCGGCGGCTGCTGCTGCTTCGATTTCACGCCACTCTGTTACTCCTACTTCTTCTCGTTCTTCCCACTCTTGTTCTCACTATGAAAACGACAATGGTATTGATATCTCTCTCTCTCTCTCTCTCTAGAAGGATTGTGGTTTGAATTTTTTTTATTTTTTATTTTGTCTTGGGAGTCTGGGACTTGTGCGAAATCACTGTTCTGTTCTAGCTTTTTGTTAATCTTAGGATTCTTTATCCATGACTCTATATTGTTTCTTACCTTATCTTGTGTAAAATTGCCAATCATTTTGTTAATCTGTAGAGCTGTATAGCCAAGTCCATGCTCCATTACTTCTTTTGCTTTCAATGTCGCTCTCCTTCCCTGGATTGCATTTCCAAAATATTCTTGTGTTGTTGGTGGCTGTAATAATCTTGTTCTAATACCAATTCTCATACCCAAATTGACTTCTTGATTCGGATCAATAATTTGTTGATTTCGAATTACAGATCGCCAAAATTGATTGCAGAGAGGAGATCTTTTCAATTCCGACCTCATTATTGGCTTTTGCTTTGAGCCCTGCAATTTTTTCCTTACTGAAATGAAAAAATCTCTCTGTTATTAAGGCAGAGTCAATGAAAAAAATTGTTGACATCAATCTATAGGAGCTCGTGGTTACGGCTGCTGTCGGAGGGTCGAACTTCACTTGCTAATCGGGCCGCCGATCTAGTGGAGCTCGCTGTTACAATTTGCTGGTGTTTTGATGAATGGAAAATAGGAAAAATAACGTTTTGTTTCACTTCTTAAAGCTTTTGAGAAACTTTTTAATGTTTATTGTGACAATGGTGATGGATAATCAAGAAATGGGAGGAGAAGGTCTGGAAAAATTGAAAAAGGGTATTTTAGGGCATCTTCAATGCAGCGCCATTATTGGAGTTAACGGCAATTTTTGGCGTAAATTCTACTCCAATCCAACGGCAAATTGGACACCAAAAATGGTATTGTGAATAGTGTCACACCAAATTTGGTGAGACACTGTTCACACGCCATTTTACTCTTTTTTTTTATTTTTAATTACAAAAGAAGAATTTAATTAGATTTTTATTTTTTGTAATATTTTTAAATAACAAAATATATTTTTATTGGATGAATATTTAAAAAAAAATAGTATGAAAGTATTAAAAAAGAATATAAAATAAGAAATTAAAAAAAATATACATCGAATATTCTTTTTAGTGTTAGAAATAGAATTGATAGTTGAAAATGAATTTACTTTAGTTACACTATTTTAATGTAAAAATTACTGTATTTTGGTGTTATGAGTTAGAGATGGTTTTAGGAGAAAAATTCTTGAGGTTGAAGATGAGTGCATTTTGGTATAAAATTTTATTTTATTTTTAATTTTTAATTTTTTAATGAAAAAAGTTTAAAAAGTTGACAGAGTTATATCCCGTTAGTCTTGTTATAATCCACCGTTAAAAGAGAGGCCAAAGTTACAAAATTTTGAGTATTTTACAGGTTATTTGAGCCAAAATTTAGTTTAGGGGTATATATGCGCTACAGAGTAAAGATTAGGAGTTAAAATGCAACTTCTTCCAATATTAAAATTTTCAAAAACTTAGTTCACCTTACTAATAATTTTTTTTATATAATTTGATGTATAGATTTATTTGATACACATAATATTAGTGCATTTTACACTCATAATTAAGTTATAAATCTACGTCAAATGATTATGAATGTAAAGTATATTATATATTTCATGTTCGGCCAGTCTATGTGTATGCTCAGTTTGAAATTTGATTTGTTTAGGACTAAAATTTTAGGCTTGTTAGATCACAATAAGTTTTGGATTAATTTTTAATGCTAAGGCCAAAAGTTTTTGTAATGGAAGATGTAGAATTGATTTGGATATCATATTAAAATATCCAAGTCAACCTAATTAAGAATTCAACATCATCTAATGATAAATATATATGCTATTTCAGTAATAGACTTAGATTTAAATATCCACCCCAATGCTAAAAAAAATAATTACAAATTTAATTTTGAATTAGAAAATGCTTTCATATATTGTAATGTAATTTTAACTTGAAATAATTTTATCCTTAAGGTCATAAGAAAATTCATACCTATTTGATAAGAACTAAAACTGACCTTCAACAGGCATAGGACACGTGTGCATAAGAATATTTATCCTCTCTTATAAAAGGTAAAGGAAAAGTAAAGAAATGAGATTCATTCTCTCTCCTCCTCTCTCTCTCTCTCTCTATATATATACTCCCTGTAATCTTACTAATTTAGACGTCGGAGACTCTCCATTAAATTTGCCCCAGAGGCTTCTAACCCACTTTTCTCTGTCCAGAGATTCTACTCTTTCGAGGGATCCACTATCAATAGTGCAAGTCGATTATAGACTCATCACTATTTTAAGAGTATATTTTTTTCTCATATGCCCAAATCAATATGTGAGTTTACTGTCCTCTCTCAAACAATTAATTATTAACCAATAACAAGATATTTAAGTTACATTTATATATAATAATTCAACCAAAAAAAGGAAGAAAAAATAGAGGTCATATAATGCATAATATACAGAATGAGTTTGGATAAATAAATGGGACAATTAAGGGCCACTTTTTCCCCATTAATAAACGGTTGAATTGAGAAGGTAAAAATGTCATCCCAACTCCAAAATGCCATGTGTAAAATATATATAAAACTCTTGATTAAAAATCTCACCGTGATTTCTCATTAATCACGGGGATTCCCTAAAATTAAATCACAACAACGAAAAATTGCCACCTGCATCTGAAAAGGAAGGGGAGGAGAAGAATTAGAAGCAAACAGAATGCTACTGAAGCTTCTAATTAAATAATCCCTCCCTGGTATGATTTAGGAGGGAAAATGGGATCTGTTATATCTACAAGTAATAAAGCAGATCCAAATGTAACAGTGTGTTAATTATAATGAATACAATCTAATTTGATAATGATGAAGTTAAGTTGCAGTTGGTGGACTTTGACTTGTCGAGAATCGACCACATGACTTGAACATCCTCGTACCCGCATGCCATCACCTCCCCATGTAGATCCATCACACGGTTTTCAATTTCATTTCCTGAACCAAATCATCAATAATTAATAAATGTGTATTGTGTGAATTAATAATAAATGGGTAATGGAATAGGGTACCTGGTAGCTGAGACTTCTTATGATCTCTGGATTGCTGATTGAAGAAAGTGCAAGCCTTCTTGAAAGGGGATGAGATGGTTTTTTTCCAACAAGTCATTTCTCCCTCAGCCTGTGTATGTGTCGCTGCTACTTAATTAATCTAAGTCTCAAGAAGAATATTGAAAAATGAAATATTTCTCGTACTCTCTGTTTTCTACTCCAGGCTTCATACAGGAAGGAAAGGAAATTAGGAAGGTTATATATAAATATAATACTATTATAATTTATACCATATAAAGCGAAATAGGAAGGAAGCACAAGGAGAGAGAGAGAGAGAGAGAGAGAGAGAGAGAGGGGCAAGATCCGTGAGATGAGCCTTGCCCTTCACCCTTGAGGAACATCACTCCTTTTATTTATTTATTTATTTTGTTATTTTTTTCTTATCTCAAAACTCGTTCGCCGACGGCACCTTAGCACATGGAAAACGCCCACAAACACGTGAACTTCTTTACTTTTTTTTTTTTTTTTTTTTTTTTTTTTAATTTGTTAATTTTTTAAATTTTAATTGGTTCAAAAAAATTTTAAAATTTTAATTTAATATAATAATATGATATGACGTCTAAAAGAATTATAGCATTTTCCATACGAATGAATCCTAGTAGTTAAGACTAAACAATTGAATTTCAATTTAAATTAAAAATTATAATTTAAATTATTTTATGGTTGGTTATGGTTTAAAAATTTTTAAAAATAATTTTTTAGTTTAGTTTTAATTTAAAAAAATGAAAATCTAATTAAATCGAACTGGACCGAACCGATAATATAATAAAATTATAATTGAGCAATGATTTACTTTATTAATATGTAAATTGTTTTTTAAATTTTCTAGAAACTCTACTGAATTTCTATGTTTTGAAGGATTTTTATACTGTTATTTTAATCCCTATTAATTTTTTTGGGAGATATTTCAATATAATTTTATTATTATTATGCTATAAAATTTCAAGTAAACAACTTGAAATTTGTATTTTTTTTATAGAATTGATAAAGTTGATTGTTATATGGTAATATGATTTTATTTTAATGTTTGTTAAATTTTTATAATTTTTTCAAATTTTTATGATTTTATTTCAATATTTATTAAATTTTTATGATCTTTTCAAATTATTTTATTTTATTACTTTTATCAAATCAACTATTCAAATCAAGTTCAAATAGTTTTGGTTGAATATTTTGTAGTATCACTTAGTTTGATTAAGAGTTATAATATTTAAAAACCGACTTTATTAATTTGATTAGAAACATTTACTCTAAACCGATCAAACTGAATCATAAACACTTTTATAAATAGTAAAGCTAATTTGGATCGGGCCCTCTTCTTATCCATTAAATTTAATTAAATTGGGAATTTGGATCGATCTACTGCTACTACTTGTACTTGCTGCAACTGGTTGCTGGAAATTTCTTGCCATGCCCATTAATTTGACCATTGAGTATATTATATCTATATATCATAATCAAAGTCCTCTTAGCAACCACTGGTGGGAAAAGGAAAAGGAACACTACTCACCATATCCGTATGGGCTCCATGTGTTATACCTACCCACTCTTATTCATTTTACTACACAAGGCTTCCTTTTTCTTTATTTCTTCTTTTGTTTTTTATTTTTCTAAGAAAAAAGACAATTAATCCCTCTTTGTTGAATAACTAATTTTTCATTACAATACATATACATATATTTCCTTGGGCAATGTGTGTTTTATTATATAATGACAATGATTCACCCCTTCAAACAAAATGAATTTGCAATCAAATAAGGTTTCCCTTTAATTACTTTCCTTGAACTCCTAAAACATATATGCATATTTATCTATATATATAATTAATTGGCTAGGTAGCTTTCCCTCCAAAGCAATTAATGTTTGTGTAATTATATATTAGTATCTTATTATATAATATATGTGTCATGTGTGCATTACAATGTCTGAGCAGTGAGCAAATGTTTGTGTAACAGTACATCCCCCTTCATATGCTGCTCGATTCTTTAGGTTCTTGTCTTGTTCATTCTATCCATCCATCATTTCTTACTTCTTTTTATTAAGTATTATTTTATTTTATTACACTTCTTCTTCTCCTTCTTCTTTTCAATAGATAGTTTATTTTATTACACTTCACATGCTAAAGAGCATACTGAACTAATTCATTAATTAATATAATTAATTGCTAATTTATAAATATTTTTGTAATATAAAACTATAAAGGAAAATGTTTTTTTTTTTAAATTACAATATATACTGCTTGGAAAGTTGGAAGGTAAATTGATGGATCTATGAATGACAATGTTATTATGCTGACTTTTTTTTGGGGAACTTATTGATGCTCCTGAGTCGGATAACTGCCTCACAATCCGAGCTGGAGGAGAAAAAGAAGGAAATACAGAATTTGGAAGGTGAGAGTCATTGTCTGGCTGGAGAGCTTCAGAAGGAGAAAAAGGCTTGGGAGAAAGATTTGGGACTGATGGCTAATAAGCTTATCTCATATCAGGATAAGGTGTTGGCCGTAGTGCGAAGCAAATATCCCGAACTCGATTTTAACTTCGTGGAGGAGATCTACCCTGATGAAGAAGGGGATACCGAGGGGTCCGGGGATATGCCTCTATCTCCTGGGATTGAGAATATTCCTCATCTCCCTTCTTAAGAGTTTACCATTCCTCCACCTCCACCTACAGGCGATGGTCATCAATCCACATCTATTGAAGAACCCCTCTTTCTGTTGCCGATTATAGCATCCCCCCTGTAGATAGTAAGACTAATGTAATAGATCAGGCTTAGAATGCCTTGTAATCACTCAAACAATTAATGAAAAGCAATCTTTAGTTTTGATTTCTGCTAGTAGTATCAAGCGAACCATAATTTGTTTGCTAACTTTTGGTGTTAAACTGTGTAAGGGGTCTTGGGCGAACCTATTGCCTGTCTATCCCTTCAAATTTATCAAGTGTGTGTGTGTGTGTGTGTATATATATATATATATATAGCATCCCCCCTATAGATAGTAGGACTAATGTAATAGATCAGGCTTAGAATGTCTTGTAATCACTCAAACAATTAATGAAAAGCAATCTTTAGTTTTGATTTCTGCTAGTAGTATCAAGCGAACCATAATTTGTTTGCTGACTTTTGGTGTTAAACTGTGTAAGGGGTCTTGGGCGAACCTATTACTCGTCTATCCCTTCAAATTTATCAAGTGTGTGTGTGTGTGTGTGTGTGTGTGTATATATAAAGTCTTGGGATACCTTGGAGTTCGCCTCTTCCTTTCCTCCTTAAAAATACTACACAGAAAGTTTTGGGCGAATTTTGAAGTTCGTCTATTCCTTTCATCCTTGGAGATAAAATATAGGAAATCTTGAGCGAACTTCGAAGTTCGCCTATTCCTTTCATCCTTGGAGATAAAATATAGGAAGTCTTAGGCGAACTTTGAAGTTCGCCTATTCCTTAGAGCGGCCTTTCTCTTCATTAATAATAAACAAACAAATTGAAGAATTCAAGATTGGAGAACTCTGGATCTCAAGTTTGTCCAGATTTGAGATTTATTATTAACATTCTAAAAAACACAAATAAATTGAATCTTGTAAAGCATGATAATAATCAATTATATCTATACATGTCTTCAGGTGATGAACATGCTACAATTAAAGATTAACTGAATACAAAAAGAAACTAGAAAAACTAAAGTAGAGAAGACTGATTTGTCACTGATAGTAGATCCTCAAGTTATCCGAATTCCATGTTCGAGGTAGAATTCTACCATGGCGGTCTGCCAATTTGTATATTCCAAGTCCAACGACCTTTGATATTATGTAGGGGCCTTCCCAGTTAGGTTGTAATTTACTGTTGCGCGATTTCTGCAAGTGTACAGGTCGTGCCAAGTAATAGTGTGTGAGTAGAATGTCGAATCCACAGGGAAGGGTTGTTAAGTTTCAACTTCTAAGATTATCTCTATTATTTAGAAAATCAATTGAAAAAATATTAATTTAAAATAAAAATTATTCAATAACAATTTAACTAAAAATTTAATCAAATTTCAAAGGTTTAGGATTTGTGGTTCATTAATTAACTATTTATGTTTAATTTATACTTTTCAAAATTGGTCAATTAACATTGGAATTTAATATATAAATTCTTTAATATAAGTGAAATTATTTCTCAATGAAAATCACTAATATTCACACTATTGCTAATTCTACTCTCGTGATATTAGACAAAATAATGTGAATTTATTAGGTTCTTTAGAATTTAATATTTAATATTCTTATAAGAGTATCCTTATCTCTAAGCGATACGTTTTCTATGTCAATTAATTTATTATTCTAAATATAAGTTTCAACTCTCGTTCCTTCACTCAAAATTCTAAAATCAAGAAATTGGTGATCAAGCAATTCCTAGCATTAAGAACTAAATTAATTAATAAATTTCAACATTTAAAAATAACCAATCAATCAATCAAACAAACATAAATATAAATATAATTAATTAATTAATTAATTATACCAAAATCCTAGAGAAATAAATTTAGCTACTCATATTATTAATATAAATAAAATCTAATTTGACGAAAGTCCAAAATAAAATCATAGAAAATTAAATTGCATAAAAATAATTTAAAATAAAATAAATAAAAACAAGTTCTAGAATAAACTCTTGAATTAATTAGATTGAAAATTATTATAAAATAAATAAAAGAAAAATGAAAATTATAACGAATGGAATTAAATTCCCGCAACAGAAACAGCATTGGGTCGAGTTTGTCGCCAACTGGCCGGTACTGACTCGCAGTACTAGCTCTCGCCTCCACCACCTCCTTACTCAATTTAATCCAGTGCTTAAATCCAATATCTAATATGAAGAACTATGCGAAAAGAACTCCTACTGCGAATAAAACTCTTTTGAGAAACCTGCTAAAACTAAAAACTAAAACTCACTATTCATATCAATCTCAACCTCACATCAATCTTCTCATCCCACTTCTCACAAAACCAAAAACCATTCAAAAACTCACGTCCCACCTCCTGTCCATCCATGTCTATTATCACGTTTATATATATATATATATATATATATATATATATATATATATATATATATATTAGTATACATTTTAGCCTTCAATTGCGAGCGCAATTGAAAGCTGAGTTGTTGCCCGCAATTAAAGATTTTGATTTTTTTTTTTTTTACCACTCCCCGCAATCCTCTCTCCCGCAATTGAAGGCACATGCCTTCAATTGCTGGATAATTTTCTTTATGACTTTTTTTTTTCTTTTTCAAACACGTTTTTGATTTTTTTTCTTCTTTTTCAAAGTAACTTTTGATTTTTTTTTAATTATTATTTTATTTTATAAAGAAGTGGATCCCACTATTTTTATTATAACTCTATACTTATAGGCTACTCCTTCATTCCATGGTCCACTTTTGCTTCAAATTCTTCCATTTCTTTATTTTATTTACTAAACTGAACAAAACTAACAAAC
>CATKHJ010031908.1:0-12662 GCA_949750685.1 Vernicia montana | reverse complement strand
TTTAGATAGATCTAATCAGTTGTATCTTCCTTATTTAGATAGATCTAATTACTAGAAATTAGCCTAGATTTAGTTGATATGTTGGCTGAAAATCAGCCTTGTAAATCTCTAAGATTTCTATATAATGAGAGGATCTCTCACATTGAGGGTCATTCAATCCAAATGACAATCATGATGGCATTCAGTTAGAGAACAAAGAGATGTCAAAGAACCATGGAAAAAGGCAAAAAGAGAGCAAGGGGAGCAACAGAAACTTCATCTGAATTCAGTAACCTAAGTCAAATTTCATTCATCACGCACAAGAGAAAAATAAAAGCTTTTTATAGAACATATTTCAGAAAATATATGGAGAGGACAACAAAAGCTTTACAAACACTTTCTAAAGGGGTTCATCTATAACCACATATGCTTAAATAATTCCATAGCATCAATTCTTGTTCTGCAGAAACATAGTAATTATACCTTCAACCAATCCACTAAGTGCTTGAGGTGCATGAAGGTGAAAAGAAACTCTTTCGTTAGCCTGCCTTCTTTCTTCTATTTCTTCAGTAACTTTTCCAAAAACAAAATTCTCCAGGTCCATATTTTCATATTCTGATAATGACTCTAAATCATTACTAGAACCATCTAAACGATGGAACTCATATGGCAGGCAACTTGAATGGGCTTCTTTACAATAGATCCTTATATTGTTCAAAAGATGGCACACACCCTGCATTAAATTCAAACATCAAATATATCTGAATCCAGCTATTCTAGTAATAAAAAAAAGCATCAAAGCATTCAACTTCATATTTGTTTAAACTAATGGTATGTCAAGAAAGCAACAAAGACGAAGAGCATTACTAGAAGACAAAAGGCAAAAGAAAAATGCCATGTTCGGTTCTAAGAGAAAGCGAGTTAAAGGGGAAATTACTATGAGGAACCACATCTTTGTTTGGCTCCTATATGAAATGTGAGGACAAAATATACGGCAGATCATAAGAGGCAGATCACGTAATGCTTGGAACTTCTAATTTCTCTCTTCAAAAGGTGAGAAGGTTAGGTAAAAACTGCTGAAATTATTACCAGGCACAATTTGTTTGTTCATTTGGGAGGAGAAAGTACATATTAATTTCTTAGTTTAATAATATTGGTCATCACAGAAATTTGATAGACTTAAATACTTCTTAAACTGAGTAAGTCAAATTGTTTTCTTTAACCATTTTAAATAACATATATTCGAATCTCAAATAGAAGTTGCATTATAGTGAGTGAAACTAAATCCAGCAAAAGAACTAGCAATTCTCCCCAACCTTATGCAGAAATGAAAATATACATATATATATATATTTATATATACAAACAGCAAGATGACATTTAGTAGCGTACCTCAAAAGACAATAGATTAAAAGCCAGTACACAACGACGGAGAAACATTCCAAGAATACTATTAGGGTCAAGAATAACTTGGTTATCTTCCATGACAACTGAATCAGATCCTCCAAGGATTCCTAAACAACAAAGATAACAAGCTTAAACTAATTTTTTTAAGGCATAAGAAAACCAGCAAAAGAAGGAAAAACAAAGAAACTGACCTCTCATTTCACTAAAGAAGGTGAACAAATCATCAGGTGATGAAAGAGATGAAACCCTAGTTGATAAATGATCAATTAACCAATGACCCAAAGGACCTCCGATTTCCCTCAACTGACTCACAAGTTCCTCCAATTTTGGCTCCAAAATATCATCCAAGGACTGCAAAAAACCAAAAAATTCTTTCAAACTTGGAGTACAGGAAAACCAGATTCTAATTTTGAAGAATTACCTTAACCAGAGACAAGATATATAAACCGAGGCGGTTATGCTGGGACACTGAAGAGAAAGGAAACGGAGGCGTAGTTTGGGTGGGGATGGCATACATTTGGAGCATGATGCACACGGAGACCTTGTGTGGCGTTACTGTGAACGAGCCCGCCGCAGCAGCTGCCATTTCTGATGTTTTCAGTGATGATTAGTTACCGCCACAAAAGAGTTTTGAGTGGAAGTGTGAGCGGGAGTGTGAGCGTAATTTGGGACAAAGGGATGGTCAACCTTTGGTCTGAAGAACTATCTGAAGAGAAAATGAGAATTATATGTGCATCTCGAAGTACGTATCGGGTAATATTATATTGATTGTGGGCCAAGTAGGAAAGAAAAGATACGTAGTATAAGAAAAATTATTGTCAATAACAAGTGTGTGTGTGTATCATAAAAGCGATGCAATGATGAAAAGTAAAATTGAAATCGAATTGAGGGGGTGATTTTATCTTTTAGCAGTTGTTGATGGGCTGTTTTGATTTTCGCAGTTGTGTGTTATTATTTTGTCAAGTCCTTTTATCGCTAGCCGCCTATCATGCAAAATAACTTCATTTTTATTTGTAATATGGTAATTTCACATGATTTGTACTTAAATTACTTTTCTGCACTTATTCATTTAACTGTCTGCACTTAAATTACATCGCTTTATTTGTCTTTTTTAGACATTTCCTGTGTAAACCTTATTGTCTTTCTCATTCTCTCTTTCTGCTTTCGGTTTCCGTTGTTCCATACCTCAAATTCATGCTCTTCTTCTATTTTATGTCTCTATCTATGCCATTGGATGTTAGTCTCTTTCGCTTTGCATTTTGTTATCCTTTTTTCGTTTGCTGGCGTCCATGAAGATCTAATTTTCCTTTTGAGTTAGTTCATTCAGATGTTTGGGGTCCCTGTCCTTTTGTGTCTGAAACCGGATTCCGATATTTTGTTACTTTTGTTGATGATTTTTCTCGTATAACTTGGCTTTATTTAATGAAGAATCGTTCTGAATTATTTTCTCATTTTAAAGCCTTTTGTGCTGAAATTAAAACACAATTTAATGTTTCTGTGCATATCTTGAGGAGTGATAATGCCAAATAATATTTTTTCGTTTCTTTTCAGACTTACATGATTCAAAATGACATTCTTCATCAATCCTCTAGTCTTGACACACCATCTCAGAATTGTGTGGCTAAAAGAAAAAATAGACATATGCTTAAGACAGTCAGGGCACTCCTTTTCCAAATGCATGTTCCTAAATAATTTTGGGCTGATGCAGTCTCCACAACCTATTTTCTGATTAATTACATGCCTTCATTTGTTCTTCATGGTGAGACTCCGTATAATGTTCTTTTTCCTACTAAACCTATGTTTCCTATTGAACCTCGAATATTTGATAGTACATGTTTTGCTCGTGATGTTCGTCCTCAGGTAACTAAATTAGATCCCAAATCTTTAAAATGTATTTTTCTGAGTTACTCTCGTTTACAAAAGGGGTATTAGTGCTACTGTCCTAGCCTTCACAAGTATCTTGTGTCAGCTGATGTTACCTTTAAGAGCATATTCCTTTGTTTACTACTTCTTCTAATTCTTTCAGTTAGGGGGAGGATGATGATCTGTTGGTTTATCATGTTATATATCAGTCAAAGAATGTTGCTTCCTCTTCTCCACCTCCACCACCACCACCCAAACCTCATATTTGCTAAGTTTATTCCAGACGACGAGACCCACTTGATTCATGTTCGACACCTGTATCTTCTTCGACATCAGATCCAGTGACCAATGATCTTGATATCCCAATTGCCAATCATAAAGGTAAATGTCAGTGCACTTATCATGTTTCCTCTTTTGTATCTTATGATCATTTGTCTTCTTCTTTTTGTTCCTTTGTTGCATCTCTTGATTATGTGACTCTTCCCAAAACTATTAATGAAGCCTTGGCTGGCGAGATGTTATGATAGAAGAGATGAATGCTTTAGATGCTAATGGTACTTAGGATTTAGTGCATTTAACTATAGGAAAGGAGGTTGTTGGATGTAAATGGGTGTTTGTAGTCAAATTCAATTCTGATGGTTCCCTTGCTCGACTTAAAGCCCGCCTTGTGGCTAAAGGCTATGCTCAGACTTATGGTGTGGATTATTTTGACACTTTCTCTCCTATTGCTAAATTGACCTCTGTTTGCTTATTCATCTCTATGGCAGCTACTTATGATTGGCCTTTACATCAATTGGACATCAAAAATGCTTTCTTACATGGTAATCTTCAGGAGGAAGTGTATATGGAGCAGCCTCCAAGTTTTGTTGCTCAGGGGGAGTCTGAGAAAGTTTGTCATCTTCGTAAGTCCTTATATGGGTTCAAACAAAGTCCCCGTGCTTGGTTTGGCAAATTTAGTCAAGCAATGAAAAAGTTTGGGATGAATAAAAACAAGTCTAATCATTCAGTTTTCTACAAACAATCTCCATCTGGCATCATTCTTCTTGTTGTGCATGTGGATGATATTGTCATTACTGGAAGTGATACTATAGGAATTTCATCTCTCAAGACCTTTATTCATAGCTAGTTTCACACGAAAGATTTAGGGATATTGAAGTATTTCTTGGGAGTTAAGGTGACAAGGAGCAAGAAAGGCATCTTCTTATCTTAGAGGAAATATGTGCTTGACTTATTTATTGAGATGGGAAAATTAGGGGCTAAGCCATGTAGTGCTTATGTAGGAGCAAGAAAGGCATCTCCTAATTTGCAGATCACAAAAGATGGAGACTTATTTGAAGATCCTGAGAGGTATAGAAGACTAGTTGAAAAATTGAATTACCTTACAGTAACTTGTCCTGATATTGCATACTCTGTTAGTGTTGTGAGTTAATTTATGTCTTCACCAACAATTTGCTATTAGGCATCTTTAGAACAAATCTTATGTTACTTAAAGGGAGCTCCTGAATGAGGGATACTGTATAAAAATTATGGACATACTCATATTAAGTGTTTCTCATATGCAGATTGGGCGGGGTCCAAGATTGACCAAAGATCCACTACTGGCTACTGTGTTTTTGTTGGAGGAAATTTGATCTCATGGAAAAGTAAGAAACAAAATGTTGTATCCCGATCCAGTGCAAAATCAGAATATAGAGCCATGGCACAGTCTGTGTGTGAGATCATGTGGATATATCAGCTCTTAAATGAAATAGGTCTTAAAGCCTCAACACTAGCAAAATTGTGGTGTGATAACCAAACTGCTCTCCATATCGCTTGTAATCCTATGATTCATGAACAAACTAAGTATATTGAGATTGATTGTCACTTCGTTCGTGAAAAGGTGTAGCAAAATTTGATTTCTACAAGTCATGTGAAAACTGAAGAACAACTAGGAGATACAAAGGCTCTCAATAGGGCTCGGGTCAATTATATTTGTAATAAGTTGGGCATGATTAACATCTATGCTCCAGCTTGAAGAGGAGTGTTACAACTGTAGATATTGTAGATAGCTTAATTAGAGGATTCCTAATTAGTATATCACTGACTTGTATATATATGTACTTGTTCATATGAATTAAACACTAAGAATTCCAGCTATAAGTTACAGTTTTCTTTCTTTGATTTTCTCTTGCTTTTTTTTTTAAATTATTTTTTTTTATGGAAAATCGAATGATTTAGTCTTTGTTTTTTCACTTTGCGCCATCTCATGATGGTAGAGTGTTTCATTTGCATTTTGTTATCCTTTTTTCATTTGCTTTCTGATAGAAAATTGACACAAGTATGCTTTCTTTTATATTTATATATATATATATATATATATATATATATATATATATATATATATATATATATACTTTATGGAAAATTGGAGGAGGATAATGAGTTCACTTTAATATTTGCAAGGTTTTCCATGATTATTTCAATTGATTAATGAATATATGGTATATCTTGATGAACCACTATGACTATCGTTTGAGTTTTGTTTCTGCTCTGTTTATGGAGCAGGTTTAATTTAAGGGTTTTGTTGCTTTTGTGTTGTATAAATGCTTGAGAGATTTTAGATTTTAAAATATTGCATGTTATACATCTCATGAGGGATAATGCTGCTGTAGAGTCAGCAAGATGCTGTGATACTTTTCTAGATTTTTGGCGGTGAAGTGTAGGTGGTTGAAGTTTGTGCTCCCAAGCTATATTCCAATTATATATATAAGCGATGCAAGCGATGAACATTGAAATTGAAATCGAATTGAGGGGTGATTTTATCTTTTCGCAGCTGTTGATGGGGCTGTTTTGGTCTTTGCGGATGTGTGCTATTACTTTGTCGTCCTTTCCTCGCTAGCTGCCAATCATGCAAAACGACATCATTTTTATTGGTCATATGGTAATTTCACATGCTTTGTCATTAAATTGCTCTTCTATCCTTATTCATCTAACTGTCTGCACCTAAATTACACTGTTTTATGTATATTTTTTAGACATTTTCTGTGCAAATCCTATTGTCTTTTGTGAACCCTTAAATTTGCATCCTTGGATGACCGGTTTTCAAGTACGAATCCATAGAATCAAACTGAGCCCAAATCGGATTAGAAACGGGCTCAAACCGATCAAAACAGTACAAAATCGAGTTGATTCGAGTAAAACCAGACCAAATCAGACTGTTTCAGGTAAAAACCTCTTGGTTGTCACCATCGATTTTCAATTACGAACTCATATAATCAAATCGGGCCCAAATTTGATCAGAAATGGGCTAAAACGAACCAAAACAGTGCAAAATTGGGTCAAATCAGATGGTCAGACCGAACCGGGCCAGAAAGCGCCTGGGAGGCACCAGAAGCGTGCCGCCAGCACTCTGATCATGCCGCCACTGACGCCGACCAACTCTCCTCACCCTCCTCTATAAATAGCAGCCTTCCTCCTTTAGAAAATCAGAGGGGAAATCGGGAGAAAAATGTAAAAAACGCTTATTTTGCTACCGAAATTCTGTCCAAAATCATTTTTTTTTATATCCAAATTCTTCCAACTATCAAAATAATTTCAATTTAAAATTGTTATTATTTATTTTGAGTTCTTAATCCGAAGTGGAGCACAGATCCGGAGCCAGGCTCGCCTCGTCCGCGAAAAATTCAAGAAAAGCAAATGTATAATTCATTTCTCTTGCAATTTTTAAATTCTAAATTCAGATCTAGAATTTATCCTGTTGTCACGCCTTTATTTGGATCTAAATCTGAAAAGATCTAAATCTTATTAATTTAAAATCTGAATTAAATTAATAAACCAAATAAATCTCTTTTGAGTAAACCCCTCCTTCGCAAAAGGAAGAACTACGTGATGTTTGATTTCCATTCAAAGGGATACGTATGCATGCTAACTTTAAGGCATCAACTCCAAAATATTTTAAATAATATTTTCCCCATTTCTATTATTTTATTGTTTTATATATTTCCTTTATTAAATTAATTGAGGAATATATGTACTTTCCCTAGTATTCATAAGGGTTAGAGGAAAGATCATCTATATTATTTATTTATGTTTCTTCCCTATAATTGTCATCCATATAATATTTGCATCATTTATAACTGTTTATTCATCATTCTTATCCATGTTCATGTATACATAAAGTTATTTTGTACTTTCAGCCAAACTAAAGAGAAATTAATGTTGATTACCAAAACCTGATCTCCGAGCCCACTTTGGTCACTCGTGGATTAGTACTTTTCCATTGTGACAAATTAAAATAATTTGGAGTCATTTCATTTAGGTTTTCCTTTAATTTTTCCAATTAAAAATAAATAAAATTAAAGTGGCAACTCCCTGCCACATAAAGTGAAAATACAAATTCCAATTTTTCGAGAACTCACAGCAGGTTCCAAATTGCGTGGAGTTTCTCCCGAAGAGCATTTCGATTCCTTTATCGGAGCGGATCGGACCAGTGCTCGGGCGAGGCCTCACAGTTGGCGACTCCACTGGGGACTATTAAATCTTTTTCAAATAAAAAATAAAAGCGGATTACTTTTGGTAAAAACAAAATTTTGGCTTTAGTTCAAAATAACTTTCCATGCATCACTATATGTGAACTCCTTGTCCAACACCCTAGTTTCCTAGGAAAACAATGGATAGAAAGTAATATCGAGTGGGTAACCTCCTTGGGTTTATTTGCCGATAGTGAAATCATCCAGCCCGCAATGTATCTTTTAAATCATTTTTAAAGGTGTTACGAGTATGCACGTACCATTGGACCCACGTGAGGTTCCTTGACTCACATGTGGTTAGGTATATAACTGCTCTAGTGTGACGGGTACCCTATCCAAAACCACCAAGTCTTTTCATGTAATGAACTTAGAACCTAACTTTACGTTGTATGTTTCATAGAAGCAAAAACCTTACACAACTGCATCTTCATCATACATCCATATTGCAGAACATGCATTCATTTTAAGTAGAACCTTAAACCGAAGAAGGGTCGAACACTTTCACTTTGACCCAATAACCTTCGCCCCATAAATCTTAAGCCCAATAAATTTGGCGTAACATGCAACCCTAAGCCCAAAGCATTGACCCATCCTACCTAAGGAAATTCTCAAAGCCCAATACTTTTGGCACAATATGCAATCCTAAGCTTAAGACCTTAGCAAATCCCCAAAGCCCAATACCTTTGGCCCGTCATACTCAAAAGCCCAAAAATAGTTGGCCCACAACACCATAAGGGATCCTTTTCCCCCAGAGTTTGTATACCCCTACTCACATCATCTCTTTACCAATCACTTACTAGATTTTCTTTTGGTTTTGCTCAAAGGTACCAATGGCTGACCCAGCTGACATGGTTTCCCTGACAACATTTATGATCAATCTTCTTCAAAAGCAAGAGAAGAATTTTCAAGCAATTTTGAATACTCAAAAAACCCAATTTGAGGAGCAGAAGCAATCCATCATCGAGAAAGTGTGAGCCATGGTTAATCAAGCTAGCGTCAACCTGACTAAACCAAACACAACTTTGGACTAGACCACCCTAAATCTGAACCAGGCTAATTCTGATCTGGCCCAAAATAAAACAATCGTTGACCTTACAGACAAGGGAAAGGCTGTTGTTAGTACCCCTCAACCCAGTGAGGTTCCAGACATCATTACTTAACCTACTACTTCATCTCCTGAGAATCATTTCCAAAGGAACGAAGATTTCTCTCACCCTGACCTGAGAATATACATGGAGAAATTTAAAGTGATGGAGAAAACCATCAAAACCTTAAAACTCCACAATGACTTGATTGATATGGCAGTTTAGCCTTGTTCCCTAATGCCAGAGTTCCACCGAAATTCAAAATGCCTGAACTTAAGAAATTTGATGGAACTACTTGCCCCAAGATCCATCTAATGATATATGCGGGGGCAATGCAACCTTTAGGACTTGACAATGAGCTCCTTGCACAACTGTTCCAGCAATCATTAACTAGTGCAGCATTGAGATGGTTTCTTTCACTAGACAAAAGCCAGAAAAGGACATTGAATGATATCTGTCAAGCCTTTATCAAGCAATATCATTACAACAGTGAAGTGGATGTCACCAGACATGATTTGGAAACCACCAAACAGCTTCCAAATGAGTCCTTCTCCATGTTCCTTACCAGGTGGAGGGCTAAAGCTGCTCAAATGGTAAACATACTAACAGAACAAGAATAGGTGGACATCCTTGTCAAGAACCTACTCTCAACTTACCAAACCTATCTAGCAAACCAATATCTGCCCACCTTCAAAGCATTGGTGGCAACTGCATCCAAGGTTGAAGATTGCATCCAAAGCAAGTCATTTCAACCTGAATTCTCCACCACCAATTTGAATAGTGATGAAGAAACTGAACTCCATGACCTTTGAGGCTAAAACTGACATACCTCAATCTCATCTTCCTTTTCAAACCTGAAGCCATGATTCCATGCATCTTCTTCAAAGTGAAAAACAGACCCCACCTCACCTCACCTCACCTCAGCCTAAGTAGCATGTTATGGAGGAGTTCAAGCTCAGCTGATCTGACCTGTCTGAGATTGAATTCAAGTCCAAGTCTGAGTCTGAGTCCATATTCAGAGTCCATGTTCAAAAACCCAAAATTGAGTCTGAGTCTGTCATCTATGAGTCTGAGTCTTTGTACTAAATTCTCCTTTTGTAATAAAATATTTATATGCACTTCTCTATTCCCATCTTTCCTGTTTAATCTGATAAAAAAAATCATTAAAAAAAAAATCAATCAATGAATTTTGGCAAACATTTGCATTTCACCATGAATTCCACTATGATTTGAAATAATTAAAGACTTAAGGTATTCTTGTGCCCGCATCAACAGTCGTTTCCCCATATCCTAACCAATGGATAGTCAAGATAATAAAGAACACCAAATGGTGATCTCTTCAGTAAAAGCAATTAAAGCTAAAGGCAATCCAATGAAGTTACTCATTGTACTTTTGGGTAATAAAAAAATATACACCTCAACAGGGGGCAACAATCTCAAAAAAAAACCCGATGTCCCCGCAAGATTTTTCTCTGGACCAGAATTCAATACAATGGTCTACACAAAGATCAAAACTCCAAGACGAAGGACAATAAAAACCCAAATCATGGTGGATTAATCTTTAAATGTCAAAATTCATTGATTAGTTCGCTAAGTTGAAAACTCGAAAGGGCAACTTAGGCAAAAATCAGAGAAAGCTCTCTAAGTTGAAAATCCAAAAGGGCGAATTAGGCAGAAATTAGAGCAAGCTCGTCGAGTTGAAAATCCGAAAGGGCGACTCAAGCAAAAATCAGAGCTAAAAAGAAGTATCATCATGATCAAATCATTTTGTTCTTTATGCCTTTATCTCAGATTAAAGGCATGTCATCATCTTCTGACTAATCCCTCATCAAGGGGCACGCCTTCCGAATTATCTTCTGTCAATCCATCACGTGGCCCTTTTCATTCAATAGGGGCATATCCTTCAAATTATCCGTCACGTAGCCCTTATCAATCATCAAGGGCAAATCCTTCAAAACATCTGTCATGTCTCTTAACTCAAACAACTATGTAGCCCTTATCATTCATTAAGGGTATACCTTTCAAGACATCTATCATGTCTTTTAGCACAAAAGCTAAATTGCTCTTACAATCCATCCAAGAGTATGTCTTCCGAGTTGTCATCTAAATCATTCAGAGTCTTCCCAAGAGTCTTGTCACTTTAAGAGTCTATTCAATCTCAGATAATAAGATAAGTTGTGCTTATCTTCTCTATAAATCATGTTACAAAAGCAAAATCATACAACTTCCCCAACACTGATCAAAAGGGCTTAAGCCAGATAAAGCCTACCATCCTTTCAAACCCAAAATTCCTTGGTAAAATCTTAAGGCAAAGCTCATCAAGCTCACTAAAAACCCAAGTCTCCTTGGTAAAATATCATCTTACAAGGGTAAAACCCACCAGAATCCAAAGTCTCTCAAGACTCATGAATCCTTTTAAACCCAAGTTTCCTTGGCACAATACCATCTTACAAGGGCCAAGCCCATCAGCAGAACCAAAAATCTCAAGTCTCTCAGGACTCATGATTCCTGAAGCCCATTATCATTGGCAAAACCAAAAGTCAAGTCATGACTTCTAAAGGCCTATCATCATCAAAAAGGGCTCGAACCAGTCAAAGCCCCTCCCAAGCTAAACACCACATCCTTAAAAGTCCAACTCATTTGGACAAACAAACTCAAAGTGGCAAATCAAATATTCCTTTCAAGCCCAAGCCTCCATGGCAAATTAGACATTCCTTTCAAGCCCAAGCCTCCTTGGCAAATCAGACAGTCCCTCTAAGCCCAAGCCACCTTGGCAAATTAGACAGTCCCTCTGAGCCCTGTGAGGCCTCGCCCGAACGCCCCTCCTCTCGCTCGGGATAAATGCCTTACCTTAAGAAAAGGCGGGAGCAATTTTTAAGGGAGGTTAAGGAATGAGTTTCAGTGCTCACGATTGGAAGCGGCTAAAGCCTCGAAAAATTGATTTGATTTTTGAAAAGGTTCGGGAGTCGCCACCCTAATTTATTTACATGGGAAAATTAAGGAAAAACCCATTTTGACTCCAATTTATTAATCTTAGATTAATTTACCCAATGATAAAATCACTAATCTTCGAACCAAGTTTAGGCTCGGGGATTAGGTTTTTGGTTTTAAAAATAATCTCGATTTAGCTCTTAAATTTAATTTGACTTTTTGAAAATTAATTTCATGAATGACAAGTGTTAATGACAATTTATTATGCATGATCATGGCATATTTATGAGACAGATAGAAAAATAAAGAGCGAGTATTTAAACATCCACAAGTAAAGGAGAGTATTTACTCTAATCCTTATGGATATTAGGGAAATCACAAAATCGCTCCTTTACTCAAAAAAAAAATAAATAACTCATTGCATTAATTACAATTTACATGGAAAGCATAAATTTACATGGAAAATAAATGGGGGAGGGGATTGGTTGGGATTTGGATTTGAAACTTGGATTTAGATTCCAAGCTTGCCTACGTACCTCATTGAATGTGGATCAAAACCCACGTAGTTCGTTCCACTATGAGATGGAAGGGGGATTTAAAAATCGGTCAGATTTGATTGGTTTGGTTTGATTGAGAGTAAGAGATTATACCTTCTTTTTGGTTGGTGGAAGGTGAGTGATTTTACCAGAGCGGAGTTCCGTTTCGGAAAATGAGATGATTTTGAAAAAAAGATTTGATTACTCAAACTTTAATTAATTAAAATGATTAATTAAAAAGATTAATTAACCACTTGAGTGAAAATTTAATTTTAAAAAAGGATTAATTAATTAATTAAAATTAATTTTTAATTAATTAATTGAGAATGGGTGGGAATTTTTTTAAAAAAAGA
>CATKHJ010031884.1:0-21260 GCA_949750685.1 Vernicia montana | reverse complement strand
ATTTTTTTATAAAATATTTTCATTATCTTGAATATATCATTTTAAATATCAATTTATAATATTCATAATCATATTTCTTACCTAAAATACAATTCAGAAATTTTGGAAATTTCGGGTTGTTACAATATTTGAAGCAAAGAGACTTAAATTTGAGGCAGCAGCGATGAGAAGAATTGCTTAAAGATTATGATTGTTAGATCTTTTACCATCCTGGTAAAGCAAATGTAGTGGCGAATGCTCTTAGTAGAAAATCGATGGGTATTCTTTCTCATATAGTGGTCTTGAGGGGACCTATAGTGAGAGAGTTAAAGCAGATGTTCAAAGAAGGTTTGCGATTGGAGGTGAGTGTAATACCCTACATTTTTTCCCTGAAATTTTTTTCATTTTGCCTGTTAATAAATTATACAGTGTAATTTATGCACTGTCTGTTATTTAATTATACAATATAATTTCTATACTGTCTGCTATTTACTTGTGCAGTGTCATCCCAATACTGTCACCTATTTAATTATACAGTGTTATCCCAACACTATCAGCAATGTAATTGTACAATATTATTTTCTACACTGTCTGAAATTTAATTACACTGTGTTATAATTGTGTTGTATTATTTTTGTACTGTGCATAATAATTAATTCTATGGTTAATTATACATGATTATGTGATTAATGAAGATTTGGAGGAGTAATTAGAAATTAATTAGTAATCTTTTTGGAAGATGCATGTGATTAATACCATTTTAGGTAAAAGTAGGTTGCTTGAAATTTACACTTTGGTGTCTAGCCAAATGAGGAAGAGTCACCATTTTTGCCCAATGTATAATTAGAGTTTCTACCCAAAGGATAAAAGGGTAGTGAAATGACCATTTGCCCATGCTCTAGAATATTCCTACCCTTCTTCATTAAGGGCAATTTAGCATTTCACTTCTAAACCCTAAACCTACCAACCACCATATATAATCATCTTTTTCTTCTTCTTCATCTTCTTCATTTCTCCTAAAACAAAGATTTCCCAACTCCATTAGAAGCTAGGTTCGGCCATAGGAGTTATTGAGAGGGAAAATGAATTCCAAGGTAAGCTCTTTACAAAACCCTCTCCTTTCTTCATTCCTTCAATAATTCTTGAGTTATTTTCCTCCTAAGTTGAAGCTTTCTTCTCTTTTTGTCTTCCATGGGTTCGGCTCTTCTAGCTTTGGAGAAGGAAGGGGTTTCCAAGCAAGAACCTTCACAAAAGTTTATCCTCCATCCATCCTAAGGTTGACTCTTGAACTAATTTGAACATGCCATGAAAATTTTCCTTTCTTTTTCACTTGTATGGTTCGGCCTAGACTAGTTTTCCATTTCCATGGTCTATAATTTTATTTGAATTTATATTCTTGCTTGTTGGCATGTCAATTAGATAATTCTAATGTCAATTTGTGTAAAAGATGAACATAAAATGGTTTTCCACAAATTACATAGTTCAGTCTAGTTAGGGTTCCATGTTCATGATGTGTTTTGTTTCAATTGGCTTTTGATTCATGACTAATTGAATGTTAATTGATGAATGATATGATTAATTTCACATTAGAAGTATGAAATTAGGTTTTCCCCAATTTAAGTGATTATGTCAAGTATGAACTTTCAAATTGATGTTTGATAATTCAAATTGATTGTGTAATTATGCAATTGGATAGTTTAATTGCATGAATTGATGTTCAATTTGATTAATTGAAGCATGCAAATCATTTTCCCCAAATGTATGGTTTGGCCACTTTAGGATTTCCAAATCCAAAGTGTTTAATTCCAATTGCATGTCCAATTGAGCTCTCTCACTCTTGAATTGAATGATTTAATGCTCAATTGAAAGATTGATTGATTAATTTTTGATTTTTTCCAATTTGTTGATTTTCGGCCCTATCTTGAATTTCATACCTAAATTGTTTAATTTTGTTTACATGTCCAATTGAGCTCCTCTATGATTGAATTGAATGATTTGATGCTCAATTGGAAGATTGATTGCCTAATTGTAAGTTTTCCCCAAATGTTAGATTATGCCATTTAGGGTTACTTTGAACCAAGCATGTTTAATTTCAATTGAATGTTTAAATGAGCTTATATGAATGTTAATTTGATGATTCCTATGTCAATTTGAAGTATGAATGTTGAATTGATGAGTGACCTAAGTTGCAATTGATAATGCAATTGGGTCAAATTATAAGTGCATGACTTGAATGAGGTACTATTGGGTCTAATTGACCAAATGCATATAGATTAGGGTACTTGGACCATTTGGCCATGACTTGGTTTGATGTGTCTAAGTACTATAATTTGATTTGACTAAGTGTTTGAGTATATATGAATGCTAGAATGATGAGTAATTAATTGAATTGCATGACACTTATGTGATGAATGGTATTGCCTACCCAAGACCATTCAGCCTTGGTATGATTTGAGCCTTAGTGCTCCATAATCGACTATGAGTATGAGAATGAGTTTACCGTTTATGGTATGACTTAATGTGAATGATGATTGATGTGTTACATGTGTAACCTTAGTTAGTACTCTAAGGATAGATTTAAGTCTAAGTTAAGGTTAGTGTTACTTGGGTATAAAATTATGTAGTAATATGTCTCGTATGATGATTACTTGTAGAGGATAAAGGAAAGGCAAGTGTTCAAGGAGGAGAAGTCAATCCTCATTGCTAGTGATATCATTAGGAGCTAAGGATTCAAGGTGAGTTCATGATATGCTAATGTTGTATGGGCATCCATAATTGAAGTTATGAGTTTTATTGAAATCCTAGTAAATGTTCTATTGCATATCCATACCAAAAATCTCTATCCCTTGTCATACTAGGATTGATTATCTAAGGCCTTCGGCTTACTTCTAAGTTGCATACCTATAATAACACCATTGATATCTCAAACTATTATTGAATCCTAAATTGGATATTGAGGCATGATTCTTTCTTATATGTCATATTGTTGTACCATGAGTTATATTGTTTACATGTGAATATGAGAAAGCAGAAATCCTTGACTGATGTGGGGTTATACATCAGGCCTGTGCACATGGTAAAATACCCGCGGATAGGGTGAGCATATCTGGACTTTAGCTAGGGAAAGTTTGAGATCTTAGCCGTGAGACCTGATCACTCTTACGTTATATTATGTGATATGAGTAAATAAGGCCTTAGCCACTACTCTGTTACTATGTGGGAAGCATACCGCTTCTAATCTTAGATTTCTGCTAAAAATAATAAATGTAAAATAATTTGTATCAATAGATACTTTATATCATGAGATTGTTCATTTCATATTTTACTTGAAACCGCCGGCATATTATATTAGTATATCATGTTCTCACTAAGATTTATCTCACCTCGTAGTGTTTATATTTTTTTTCAGGATCATAGAGGTACGTGCAAGGTAACACTCTCAAGCTACCTTTCATCGCTTGGGAGATTACTCTGCCGTTTTTGGATTGTTATCATTTTGTCGGCCTGTAATTGCGTACTTTCATTAGAGCTCCACGGGTCGTAATATTAGTATTATTTACTCTAGATGACTATAGAATATTATTATTTGGTCTGTAATTCCTTAAGTATGATGACTATAATTTATGAGGTATTAATTAATCATGCAATATGGGTATTAAAATCAATTATCGGTCACACATAATTAAAGACTAATTATGCATGTAATATGGATAGTATGCATGTTAGGATCGTCTATGGGTTTTGGCTACGATCTTGGGAACGTAATTGCCATGTGTTAGTGAGCGTAGTATAGTTAAGGGTTCTACGGGTTTAGGTGACCTTACGTCTTCTTATACCCTAGGACCGTCACATCTCGAAAGGCGGGATGTGACAAATAGTTACTATCCCAGTAAGTGCAAAATTATCTACTCCTAATATGGAGGAGAATATGGGCACTGAAGATGATGGGCTTCTACTGCAAGATTACAAAAAACATAGACGAAGTGGGCTTGGCCTGGTTACTACACCTGATTTGATGATAGTCTATAATGCTACATTTCCTTTGGCTACTGGTACTTCTACGTCTCCAACAACAACAGAACCAATGTCTTCTGTGGCAACGGATAATGCAGGTTCTTCATGTCTTCTCTCAACGACGAGTCTTGACGTTCAGGACCGCCGACAATAATAAGGTGCTTGAGTTGGAATTGTCGAGGTTTGGGCAATACACGATCAATTAGAAATCTTTTTGAGATAATTAAATTTCATCGCCCAGTAATTGTATTTTTAATTGAAACTCTTGTTAATGATGAGAAGATTGAAGCGATTCGCCTCCAACTTGGGTTTGTTGGTAACTTTGTGGTTAATAGAGTTGGTAGAGGAGGGGGTCTTGCACTTTTATGGAAAGCACCAGTGGTTTGTAATCTTATTAGTTTTTCTGATAATTTCATCGATGTTTAAGTTCAAGAAGTGGGCAAAGAGTTATGGTGTCTAACGGGTTATTATGGTTACCCTGAGCGCCATAGACGTAGAGAAGCTTGGGATCTTTTGCTTCAACTAGCAGGTGTTTCTTCTATGCCTTGGTGTATCTTTGGGGATTTCAATGATTTAATATCCGGTGAAGACAAGTAGGGATTGGTGGAGTATCCGAATTGGTTGTTTAACGGGTTTAAGGAAGCTCTCATGGATAGTGAACTCTCTGAAATTGATTTGACTGGACACCCTTTCACGTGGGAACGTGGTCGGGGTACCACTGCATGGGTACAAGAACGTTTAGACAGAGATTTTGCTACTACTCAGTGGTTTGATATTTTTCCTTTTTGTAAACTCTCAAATTTACTCACGTCTTCATATGACCATTCTCCTATTCTTCTTGATACTGACTCTTCTTGTATCTTTAGGGGTCAGTATCGTTTTAAATTTGAGAATATATGGGTAAAGGAGCAGGATTTTAATGATAGTTTGAAGAGATGGTGGCTTTCTTCTAGTGATAAAATCCTTCTTGAACGTCTGCATTTGTGTTTAGTTTCGATGGCAAAATGGGGCAGGGAATTTTGGCAGCATTTTCGAAAGCAAATTCAGTCCTATAAGTTGAAGTTGGAATTATTGCGAGGTAAGCAAGATGATGCTTCAATTACTGAGTTTTTTCAAGCTCGTAGTACGTTGGACGGGTTGCTTGATCAGGAGGAAATGTATTGGAAGCAACGGGCTAAGGATTTCTAGTTAAAGAAGGGTGATTGCAATTCTAGGCTAAAGATTTCTGGTTAAAGGAGGGTGATTGCAATTCTAAGTTCTTTCATGCCAGTGCTTCTACTAAAAGGAAGCAAAATACAATTCAATAGCTACTGGATAGGGATGGTAATAGGGTGACTGATTTAGAAGAGCTATGTAAGATTGCTAAGGCATATTTTGAGGAGTTGTTTCTTTCTAATTCTTCTCCTGCTAATTTGGCATCAATTGTACTTGAGAAAACAGTAACGGCTGCTGAAAATGCTAAGCTAGTGTCTCCTTTTACATTGGAAGAATTTTCTATTGCCATTAATCAAATGTTTTCAGATAAGGCACCAGGCCCAGATGGTTTGAACCCTGGTTAGTTTCAGAATTATTGGCACTTGCTGGGTCAGGAGGTGTTTCGGTCTGCTTCTAGTTGGTTGGAGAGTTTTAGTTTTCCACCTAAACTCAACGACACAATGATTGTTTTGATACCGAAATGTGATTCCCCACAAACAATGAAGGACTTGCGTCCTATTTCTTTTTGTAACGTCCTCTATAAACTTGTTGCAAAGGTTTTGGCAAATAGAATGAAACATATTTTATCTCGCTTAATTTCTGATAATCAATATGCCTTTACTCCAGGTCGATCTATCACAGATTTTGTAATGGTTGCCTGTGAGGTTTTACATTTCATGAATCGAAAGACAAGAGGTAATGTTGGGGAGGTGGCTTTGAAATTGGATATCAGTAAGGCCTATGACCGTGTGGATTAGTCTTTTCTACAACAGATGTTGCAATTAATGGGTTTTGATCCAGTATGGATTCGCTGGATCATGCTTTGTGTCTCCACAATTCAATATTCAATACTTGTTAATGGGTCTGTAGTTGGTCCTATCACTCCCGGTAAGGGACTTTGGCAAGGATGTCCTCTTTCTCCTTACCTATTTATCATCTGTGCTGAAGGTTTGTCAGCTCTGATCCGTAAAGCTGAAGCTAATGGCGAGATATAGGGGTGCAAGGTATGTCAGAGTGCTCCTAGTATATCTCATTTATTTTTTGCTGATGAATCTTTTTTATTCTTCAAGAGTACGAAGGCTGAAACTCGAATGATACACCAAATATTGGTTGAATATGAAGGTCTGTCTGGGCAAGTTATTAATTTCTTTAAATCAGGCATCATGTTTTCCTCCAATGTACGTACTGATAAACAAGCTGCTCTATCTGCTATTTTAGGAGTCACCAATGGTATCAATACAAGCAAGTATCTTGGTTTTCCCACATTGATTGGTCGATCCAAACGATTAGTGTTCCGTTTCATCAAAGATCGTGTTTGGAAATGAATCCACGGCTGGAGGAATAAGCTGTTATCTTGGGCTGGTAAAGGTGTTTTGATTAAATCGGTTGCTCAAGCTATACCCACGTATTGCATGAGTGTTTTTTTATTCCTGTTTCTGTTTATGATGAAATACAACGAATGCTTAACGTTTTTTAGTAGAGTTCTGGCAATAACGGTGCTAGAGGCATCAGGTGGCAGAGTTGGGCTCGTTTATGTCGAGCTAAAGACCTTAGTGGGATGGGTTTCTACATATTTTTAATTTCTCTTTACTGGGGAAACAAGGCTGGCATTTTGTTCATAATCCTTATACTTTGGTAGCGCGTTTGTTCAAGGCCAAATATTTTCCTAATGGCAGCTACCTTTCTTCATGCATTGGAAATAATCTGAGTTATGTGTGGCGAAGTGTTTGGAGTGTAAAAGAAGTGTTAGCTAGAGGTACTCGATAGAGAGTAGGGGATGGTCGTTTGATCAATGTATGGAAATATGCTTGGGTTCGTGATAATTTGGGTTTTAAGGTGGGCACAATTACGGTACCAGGTTTGGAATAATTAAAAGTTTCTGCTTTGCTGATGGATAATGGTAAGAGATGGGATACTGAGCTTGTTTATTCCATTTTTCATGAGGATGATGCTATTGCTATTTGTGTTATTCCTTTGCCAAAATTTTCTACGGTTGATTCTTTGATTTGGCATTATTCATCTACAGGCTTGTACTCAGATAAATCTTGTTACAAATTGTTGCTGGATGAGTTTCATGAAGGGGAGTCACGGGTTTATAGTAGCAGCTGGAAAAAGCTTTGGCATTTACATCTCCCGCCTAAGATTGTTTCTTTTCTTTGGCGCTTATGCAGTAATTGTATTCCCATTTCAGTTCGTCTCTTGGAAAAAGGTGTGCAACTTCATCTGAATGTGTTTTGTGTGGGCAAGGGACTGAACACCTTTGGCATCTATTTGTTCAATGTCCTTCTGCTCGCCGGTGTTGGGTTAGTGCGCAATTAGTGGAGCCATCTCTCACTGTTGATGAATTCCATATCTGGCTTTTGAAATTTATTGAGAATGGCTAAGTTGTTCTTGTTTGTTGAGTGGCAGTGGTTTTGTGGTACATATGGCAGCAACGAAATCAAAAGCTTTGGGAGGATGTTCTGCTTCCAGCGGATAAGGCGATAGAGTTGGGTCTTCTCTTTCTTCATCAATGGCAAGAAGCACGTACTCGTTCTTCTATTCCAACAGCAATGTCCAATGTACAGCAGGTGTCTTGGTCACGTCCTAAGCCTGGTCGATGGAAATGCAATGTTGATGCAGCTTTTTTCCAAGATTCATCTTCAATAGGTTTGGGCATGTCGATTCGTGGCAGCGATGGCCAATTTTTTGTATGTAAAACCATGCATCTTACTTGTTCTTGCTCGATTAAGGAGGCTGAAGCTATGGCACTGTGTGAAGCTTTGTTATGGGTTTTAGATTTGGGGTTGCAGATGGTGGATTTTGAATCTGATGTTTTATTGGTTGTTAATGGTTTGGCTTCTCCTTCACCAGATTTAACTGAATTTGGCTCCCTTATTACTGATTGCTTGAAGCTTAGAAGTAATGGTGATTACTCTATAAGTTATGTAAAGAGGCAAGCTAATGGGACAGCTCACAAGTTAGTCAAGTGGACTCGTTACAATGCTCGTCTCTATGTTTCCTTTGTAGCTCCTCCTAGTTTAGAGGAGTCTCTTTTGTTTGATTTGTTATCATCTTAATAAAATCTTTTCTTTTGACATAAAAAAAAAAAGTTTTAAGAAATTAATCTTTTGGATTGTGAGTTACTATAAGGGTATTTTAAAAAAAAACTTAAAATTAATTATTTTAACTAAATTAATCTCTAATTTTTAATTCATGTGAAAAGTTAATTGTGTCTATCAATTTAAAATAAAAGGAGTATAAAAAATAATTTAATATCACTGAATTAAAAACTCATCGATAATACGAATAATTTTATTTTGCAGCATCTGCCTTCATTGCTTCCCTAATTTTCCCTTCTTCCCATCACACACACACACACACACACACACACCAAAAAAAAAAAAAAAAAAAAAAAAAAGTAAAAAGTGACTAGATGTTAATTACCACAAGTTTCTTGAATTATGAAATTGGAGGCTCAAATTCACCATTAAAAGAAAAAAAAAATTGAAAAACTTGCACACTTTGCATACTTCATTAATCATTACTTGTCAGAAATTGCTAACTACCAGTTAAATTTCACTATGTGTAATGATATCTCTTAATCAAGTAGGTGACAATAAATCAAAATATTCTCGTGATGAAAATTGGTAATTCAATTTATTTTTTATTTTGTTTTCAAGTTTCAGAATTAGATTATAAAACAGACATGTTATTTCTTTGCAAGTTTTCTAATCTTAATATTTAATCTGATTAAAAAGGTAATTTTTTAAAAAAATATTGAAAATTATTTTATGATATCATATTATTGTAGAAAAAAAAAATAAGTGTTTTCATTATTATTCAAAAGTCAAAAGTAATCTACATTTTATTTTTAGCAATACAATTAAATAAATTGAAGATAATTCATTTTCTCTTATATATTTTTCAAACACCAAAAAAAAAATGAAAACAAAATCTACAAATTTATTATTTTTTTTTTGCCAAATATCTACAAATTTATTAGGGAGCAGTTAAATACACTTCATTTAACTTTTTTTTGTGTAATAAAATTATTATAGTATCTATAAAATCTTTAAAAATTTTGGAATATATTTAACCATTTCCATTTATTATTATGTTTTAAGTTTTGATTTAACAGTACTATAATTATTTATAAAATTATTACAAGGTTACAAATTTTTATATGAATTGAGATGTATAGCTTTATAGCTCAGTGATAAGTGTCTATAGTTTGAAATTTCGAGAATTAATTTGATTAATAAAAAAATTTATTTTTTTATTAATTTAAATTTGATTTTTAAAATTAATATCTAAAAAATAATTCATGAATGATATATCATATTTGATTAAAATTCATGATTTGTTAGATTTATTTATTGATTAAAATTTAATTTTAGAGTCTAACGACTAAAAAATAATTTATAAATGTATAAATCATTTAAATTCGTCCAAGAAAAAAAAAATATAGTATCATTAATACACAAATTGACTCAATAATATTCATAAATTAAAAAAGAAAAAAAAAGAGTCTACTATTTGACAATATATGTGTTCAAATTCCTTCCCCTAATGCTCACAAAAATTCAACTTGAAAAATTCATGATTTGCAAGTTGAAAATTATTTTTGTCATAATTTTATCAAATTCATCGTTCAAAACCAAACCAAATTGTCTTTATTGTTTCACACACAAATATAATAAACTATTCAATGAAATATTACTATTTTATTTTATTTTATTAAAGATGCATAGGATGGGAGCAGACAAGAAGTTTCATATTCTCAGATTTTACAACCGTAAGACAGATTGCAAGTTTTTTTTTTCTTTTTTTTTGCCAAAGACAGATTGCAAGTTTGCAACCAAAACAAATGGCAATCAAAAATCTATAACTTAATAAATTATTATTAAACATCTCTATGTTCTATCCAAAGCTTCAAGACAAGCATCCAGAATCTCCAAACTGTTACATCTTCTCCATTTCCTTCACCCAAAATTCACAATTCATAGCCCCCACCTTCTCTTTCTTTTACCTTCTCTCTCTCTCCAGACACAACCATAACCAGCTCACCTTCCATGTGAACTTTAATCAAAACTTATTCTAGAACTCTCATTATTTTCCTTTTTTTATAATTTTTATTGAATTCAGGAATTTACTCTTCTTTCTCTCCATATATTTCAAGAAAACAAAGAACCCACCTCAAATTATTTATTACTCTAATAATTTCAACAAAAGCTTTCCTCTTTATTGAATCCAAGAATTTACCTTTCTTCTTGTATATATAGCTTCAAGAAAACAAAAGAACCTACCTTTAAATTATTACTCTGTTTCTTATTGTATACATATACCTCAAATTATTGTTCTGAATTTCAAGAAAAGCACCTTCCAGCTTCCAGTGATAGTCCAAGATCGGAACCCACATTTTTTCTTCTTCTTGTTGCGAGTCAAAGAACTGACCTTTATATCTCCAAAACTCAAAAATGTCAGTAGTCAGCTGTGGAGTAGAATGTGTACTCGTTTTAGGCTTTACACGATGGGCCTGGAAGCGATGCACCTATGTGGGTTCAGATGATAGTGCTTCATGGTCATTAGCCACTCCAGAGGAATTTGAACCAGTTCCTCGAATCTGCAGCCTAATCTTGTCTATCTACGAGACTGACATCCAAAATCCCCAGTTCCCATCTCTTCTTGATCCCAAGTGCTTCGTTAAGCGAGTCACCTATGAGCAGACCCTTGGCAGAGCTCCTCCTTATATAATTTATATAGACCATGAACACAAAGAAATCGTTCTTGCAATTCGTGGGCTAAATTTGATAAAGGAAAGTGATTATAAAGTTTTGTTAGATAATCGATTGGGGATGCAAATGTTTGATGGGGGTTATGTGCATCATGGGTTGTTGAAGTCTGCTGAGTGGTTGTTAGATCAAGAAGGTCAGACATTGAAGGAGCTATGGGAGAATCATGGAAGAGAGTATAATCTTGTTTTTGCTGGGCATTCTTTGGGTTCAGGTGTGGCTTCGTTGTTGACTGTTATTGTGGTGAATCATAGAAAAGAATTAGGAGGAATTCCCAGGGAGAAAATTAAGTGTTATGCAGTGGCTCCTGCTCGGTGTATGTCACTTAACTTGGCTGTTAAGTACGCTGATGTGATTAACTCCATTGTTTTGCAGGTGATGATTTGGATTTGAGATTTTTGTGTTCTTAATATTTGTAAGAGCTTTGATGGGTTGTTGAATTTTACTGATAGTATGTGTTTTGGTGTTTGAGTATTTGTTTCATGCTACAAACAATCCAATGATGGTAGAAATTTTGGGTTTTGTTTTGACTATTTTCCATTAGTTGATTGTTCAATAGCAAAACAACCAAGACAATGGTCTGATAGGTTAAAAACACCTACTTCCCAATTTATGAGTTTAGTGATCCTAAAATGCGAATACATTGTTGATCTTGGAAATAATGATCAAGCTTAGCTCATAGATTCACTATGATGTTTGGTTGGATTTTGAGTCTGTGATACATTTGTTTTCACAGCTGCAGTTATTTTGTATGGTGTTGTAATTTTTTTTTTGCCAATTCTTTTCTTTTATCCATTTATCTGCTACCATCTCTATTCTCAAATATATTTTTGTGGAACTAATTTCAATTATGATACTTGCTTTTCCATGTTATATGTTGAACTTCACATCAATATTGTTACCTTAATTAGCGAAACATCTGTTCGAGTACTTTTTCTAGTGCCATCTTAACATGATCTTATTGTTTTTATCTAGGATGATTTCTTACCAAGAACTCCCACACCATTGGAGGATATTTTTGGGTCAATCTTCTGGTTAGTATTCTTTTCTCAGTAACTTAACACAGGCTAATTGTGACTTTTGTTTTATCATATAATTCTCTCCCCTGTAAACTTTGTGGAGTGAATTATCATTATTATCTCTTAAACCAGGCATTGATGCTTTGGACAGCTTGCCCTGCTTGTTATTTATGGTTTGCTTGAGGGACACCTTCATACCAGAAGGAAGAAAGCTTAGAGATCCAAGAAGACTTTATGCACCTGGACGAATGTATCATATTGTAGATAGGAAGTTTTGCAGGTAACATGTTCAATTTATTGCTATGATGATCAAATGCTCAGGCATTGGCCAGACTTCTATTTTATAACATATGGCTCTTTTATGTATGCTTTCTTATAGAGTTATTAATTACCATGCAACCTTAAGTTGAGCTGAAAAGATGTGCTGCTGATTCTAACTTAATATGTTTATCATGATATAAATGCAGTTTAAACATTGACCTATCTAGTTTTGTGAGCTACAATTTATGTATAAAGTAATAAACTTTGTTGAAGTTACTCCATGGGTTCTTTTTATTCTCACTGACATTATCTATTCCTATGAGACATTGTTGTGCTAGTTGCTTATTTATATGGTTTTGCATGTTTTGAAACTGTAGACCTAGGATGACAAGTGGTGAAAGTGTACCTTTCTTCAGATGTAACATTGAAATGGAAGAAAATTATCTATACAGATGATCCCAGCTAGATTGGGATTAAGGCTTAGTTCAGTTGAGTACTTATCTTGAAACTCTGTTCCTTATTCTTGCTGTCACAGATGTGGGAGGTTTCCTCCAGAGGTCAGAACTGCCATTCCTGTTGATGGAAGATTTGAACATATTGTTTTATCATCTAGTATCACATCTGATCATGCAATTCTTTGGATAAAAAGGGAGTCAGAGAAGGCCTTGAAGGTAAGTTCTCTTTGAAGTTATTTTCTATGCTTGTCAGTGTCATTTTATCATATAAGACAGCAGTAAAGCTAGGCCTTATTTTCTAAAATAAAGTTATATTTATACTTTGTATCTCACTGCAAAAGCCTTTTGTATTTAGCTGTTCAATTAGATATTATATATGTGCAAATTTTTGTCTGTTCAATATTAGTGTTTGGATGAAAGTATTAGATCCTTCTTTACACTATGATGATTGACTAGCATTTCGATTTGTAGTCATCTTTTTCAGACTTGAGGAACTCAATTTTATTTGTTAGAAAAACTATACTCATGTCTCCCTCTTTCACACACACATATCACAACTTTATCTTATTTACTGCAACTCTAATTTTTTTTTTTTGGTTTGTTTCATGATATAAATTGCAAATCTGATCTTTCCTTTCTTGATAAACTTTCTCCTTTTGGGATTTTTTCCATTCTTTTACCTTTTATGGAGTGGAGCAGCTACCAGCCTCCCACCCTTTTATCTGTTCATGAACCCCCTCATCACATTTACACAAGCTTAGCTGGGTTATGCCGCCTGCACGATAATGCTCGCCTATAATTTTTTTATGTTTCGTGAGTCCTTTTCTTTTAGCACAATTTTGTAGAACTTGTAGTTCCAACTGCCAAGTACTTAGCCTGTGAAATACTGAAATTAACACATGCAAGATCATCATTAGTTGCTTCTGGATATTGAGTTTATTGTTTGTGTAGTTATGTCAACAAAGCACTATGAGAGCAGAGGAAGCTTTCCCATCAATTTCTTGGGCTTGGCATTTTTCTGTTGAATATTTACGGAGTTGATGTTTTTGAGTCATTGACCTTTTGCAGATAATGATGGAAAGGGGTTCTGAGACCATTACAACTCCTCCCAAAGTTCAGAAACTGGAGAGGTTACAGACACTTGAAAAAGAACACCATGATGCATTGGAACGAGCTGTCAGTTTGAACATACCACATGCTGTGAGAACCCCAGAGGCAAATCCGCTAGAGGAAGAGCCAGAACCTTCCCATGGTGGCCGTGAAGGTGGACATGCCTCAGAAACTAAATCAGGGTCCAGTAATGCAATGACAAACTGGAATAAACTAGTTAAACAGCTTTTTAGTGAGCCCAAAGCCAGTACAACTGCTCCAGAAGTACAGAGAATGGAAAGTTTGCAGACTACTGAAAAAGAATATGATGATTTATCAGAAGTATCTGTCAGTTTCAACACATCCCATGCTGTGAAGACGATGGGGGCACAACCCTTAGAGAGAAAAGTAGCAGAACCTTCAAAGGCTGAAAGTGAAGGTGTTGGACATTCATCAGAAGACAAATCACAGCCCAGTTGCACAACAACAAACTGCGAAGAACAGGTTAAACTTTCAAAGAAGAACGAGTCAGGTGAGCAGGCGGCAAACAAAGATGCAAATGCCCCAAAATAACAACTTCTTCTGTTTATTGCGAGTGAGTGTATACTTTGAAATAGGTATTTTTTTTTTCTGTTTATTCTTACCCACAGTTTCTGTATGTCCAAAGTTTTCATACATACCTTCTTGTATAAATAGAACTTGCAAGATTGCATGTAAACCTCAAGTTTGTTCTATAGAGAAAGGGTCTCCCTAAGTGATTTTGAAGTTCCCCGTTACACACTCGGGTATGTAGTTTTTTTGGTGTGTTATTTGTAATTCATTTAGTTGTTTTGGCATTATTTGTAATTTATACAAGTTATCGATTCCAAAAGAAATGAAGATTTGATTCTCATGGGAATGTTGTTAACTGTTGAAATAAAAATAATATATATATTGAACCAGGTCGTCTTCATTAGCAGAGTAATTGTAATTTTTAGGGGAAATGCACAGGAGAATTTGTAAATGAAATGAGAAAAACTCATCAACCCATTTATAGAAGCATTTAATCTATACAGATGACAATTTTGGTAATTTTATGGCCAAGTGAAATTTTTTGTTCACTCGCTGAGTATCGTTATGTTGATCTTTTGCTAGTGTAAAGAAACCAATACACTCATTACTCCACATGATTCTCGCGTTAAAAATAGTGTACACACCTGTTATAATTGAACCTAATCCCTAACCGCAACCTTGCATTCAGAGGCGACTGCCACTAAAAGCACACATAAATTGCTACACCGAGTATAGCCAAGTATTTTCCACCATAAAATTAGGACTGCAAATGAGTCAAACCGTTTGTGAGCGGCTTGATGCTCGACTCGATAAAAACTCATTCGCATTTGATTCATTTTATAAATGACCCAAACTTGAGTCTTACTTTGAAGTTCGATTAATAAACGAACCGAGTTTGAACAAAACAAAGTTCAGCTCAATTAGAGTCGTTAACAGCTCGATAATAAACTCACAAACATGCTTGATTAATAAGCTAATGAACAGTTCGATAATAAGCTCGTGAACAATTTGATTATTATTATTATTAACTTAATAATTTTGACACTTCAAAAAATATATTTTAATACTCTTATAAAAAATTTTATAATTCAATTTGACTAACCTGATTAATATAATTTAATATTTTCTTATTATGTAATCTAATATTCTAATTTTAAAAATATATTTTTTTATTAATTACTCTCTTCATTCTTTTTTATGACTTTTTTTAAGGAATTTTTTTTTTCAAAATATCTCACTTTAGGAAACCAATAAAATTTTAATTTATTTTTTTCAATTATATTCTTATTATTTATTTTATAATTAATGCACATATTATCCATTTCTCTATAATCAATAAGGGTAATTTAATCATCTTATTTTTTAAACTTAACGTAATTAATTATAAGTAATATCTTTATAGTACATATAATGCTTAATTTTATAATTTAATTTTTTTTTTCACTGATTGAATACTTTTACTTTAGTTTTAAGTATTTTTATTATAATTATTTTATTAGAAATAAATATTTAGAATGTTAAATATTTTAATAAATTATAAGCAAATTTCAAAACAAATCAATTTTGAATTTAACTGAATTATAATTTATTAACGAATTGAACTCGAATTTAAATGAGCCAAATTTAAACATAATTTCAAACTCGATTTTAAGCTCTAGTTCGAAAAAAAAATATTGAATTGAATTTGAACATGCTAAAGCTTAACTCGGCTCGACTCGATTGTAGTCCTACGGTAAAATCACAAAAGGATTTTCAAAAAAATAAATATGATCTCACATCTAAATTTTCAATAATCCAAATAGACCCTACAAGAACTGAAAAAAACCACCTTGATCCCGCCATCAATTCCAGATATGCCAATCAGGGAGACATGATAATGTTAGACTCTCTATATCATAGTACATATTTGCTAGCCTCCTACATAGTATAAATAGATTAGAGACAAATAACTAAGAAATTATGCAATTTCATAGAGTTGAAAAACCCAGATCCGAAAACCACTCAACATCTTCATTTACAATAAAGCTTGCAGACCTGAAGTTAAAAAGCACTAAATAAAAAGAGACATGCACCCAGCAACATCACAGCATACTGTCATCGACTGATACTAAGGTATTTTTTTCTTTGCACAGCTTGAAAGTCCACTAAGTTTGCATGGCTTCAGCATGATAGTTCTCCAAATCCTTGTCGAGATCATCTGCTGACTTTTCAAAAGGTAGCTTCTTCCCACGTCCACGTCCCCTGCCACGAGCACGACCTCGGCCACTTCTCAAACCTCCACGACGGCTTTGGCTGCACAGATAGAGAAACACATGCATCAATATCATGATTCACAAAAAAGTCAAATATTTCACAGCAGCTGCACTAATAAAAGTTGTAATCTAATGCAAAATATTCAATAAAGCAGATAAACTATGTCACTTGGCACATAAGACCGTTTTGAAGAGAAGGAAATAGATGCAATTTCAAGAGATGAACATTCACCAAACGAAGCCACACACACACACACATAACAAGTTATACAATATACACATGCAAAAAAGCTAAACCAGAATACAGCTGAGGGGAAAAAAAAAAAAAAAAACTTACCCAGAACCACGGTTGTTAGTTGGTGCAGAGCCTCGTGCACGACCTGGTCCAGGCCTGCATATGCATATTGCAAGTGTCAAAGGAATTTCAAAACAAACATTAAATGAAAATGTGCAACAAATTTCAGACATATGCTTTTAACGTCTTCACAATGATACACTTGATGCACAAGATGCTCTCACAATGCACAAGATGCTCTCACAGGAAGGATGCAATTCCAAAAGTTTTCCGCAAATTCAGTCAATCAAACTGGCAGACAAACTATACAGAAGGCAACCAAAGAACTGAAACCAATACAGGACATCTGATTAGGACAAGCCTAGGCATTTGACTGTGGATTATAGAATTAAAAGAAAGCCAACACAATACAATATTGTTATCCAGACTATTTATTATAAAAGTAACTTCAAGCAAAACCTGCAGCAAGAACTAAACCACCAACAGAATTGATGACCAGTAGTATACCCAACATTCTATGAATTGGAAGCCACTATAAGAGTTGCCTTATTATTTCATTTACTAACATGACAGTTACTAGAACATAATTAAAAGAAGGAATTACATACGTCATAACAACTGTCCTCTTCCTCCTTCCATTGACTCCAGTTACATTAACTCGAGCTGAGATAGGCATTTCTGTAGTGGCACCCACAATTTCGATCTTCATGGGCTTTCCATCTAACAATACATTGTTATACTTCTTTAGAGCAGCAAATGCATCACTTCTTCTGGTATACACTACTTCAGCAGAACCCTGTGAACAAGCTTCAAACATTAAGTTGTTTTCAAAAGGTATCATTGATCATGTGATCATACCAAATAAATTAGAACTATTAACAGGCACAAATATGAATTAAACAAAAGTTTATCACTTAAAGTAAAACCTAACTGCAACATTAAGCAGATAGTTCAAACAAATTCAATCATTTCCTGACACAAAAGAATAAACACGGCTAAGGGTAATTCAAATATTTGCATTTTGCATTTTACATTTTACATTTAGCATTTGCAGCTAATATTAACATCTTACATAGAAATGTATAGAACTTACACTAGGGTGACCATTCTTGTCATAGTGAACAGCATATCGTTTCAGATCCCCAATCTCTGAGAAGAGTTCCTGAATTTAAGGAAAAAGTACTTTAGAAATCCAATGCAGTTTGCACATAGCATCTTAAGATGAAAACATTTAGCTTAAGTTGTACCCTAATATCTTCATTGGACACTCCATAATCCAAGTTTGAAACATATAACTTTGTACCAATTTCAACTCCAGTTATCCCTGCAGCTCTAATGCTATCTTCAAGCAAATCATGCCTCCAAGGCAAACTCCTTATTCTGCGGGGAGGCTGATGAAAGCAAATAGAACACGTCAGCTTAGGACCACATAACAAGATCACCATTCTTCAATATCAATCTCAGTAAAATTCCGAAAATTTAAAGAAGCTGCAGTTTAGTGAAAAGCTCAAACAACCATGTATCCAAACTTCAGGAAATTGAGCTAATCAATGATAGACAGGAGTAAAGAATTTGACCCACTGCATATGTAAACTGGTGCTATTGTTTATGTCTGGTGCTATTGTATTTGTGAGAACTCCAGTTCTGAAGTTAAGCGAAGGAAACTCCTTTGCAAAAACACCATGAACTAGGAGAGACTGAGATCTTGCATCGAAGATATTCCACATGGCAAGAGGATCCATCACTAACTTCCCGTCTAAATACGCAGCACATCAAACATTACAACTATATAACACTGATTATATGAGAGTCTAATTGTGAACTGATGTTATGATACTGGTGAGAGCTCCTTTCCAGAATACTCAACTAATGAAGCCCCTTGGCATAAGATGCTAATAATTAGCACAATAACTCAATGCGGACCTGAAAAAAGCTTCCGCATATACTTTATGAGATCATATCTGTGGCAAATCCCCAATATATAGCCCAAAAACCCACAAGTATTAGAAAATCCCCAAGGATAGTGATAAAAAAAGCAATGGCATCATAATGGCCAGCAATGCTTTGTTGGCTGAGGCAATCAGCTTCTTCATGAACGAGAACTAAGTTACCTTATAGATCCACTCTATTTTGATTTTTCATTTTTGAGTTTCTAAATCATAATGGCCAGCAATGCTTTGTTGGCTGTGGCAATAAGCTTCTCCATGAACGAGAACTAAATTACTTTATAGATCCACTGCATTTTGATTTTTTTGATTTTTGATTTTTGATTTTTGAATTTCTAAATCATAATTAGAGATCTCTTGAAGTTAAGCATTATCAGGTACTCAATAGCATATACCATCCACAGTTTTGAGCTTGCCTTGGCAATCGAGTATTGTGATGGCCGAGCATTCACTGAAAGAGGACCTTTACGAACTGCTCCTGCCATTCTTCCACCACTGGAAGGACCACTTGGACCACGGCCACCTGAACCACGGCCACGGCGAGTCCTACCACGTCCTCTACCTCTCTCTCTGTTTTTCTTTATAATGTCATCAAGAGACATATCCACAGAAGTAGCCATTGAATATGCAGCAAAAAGTACAATTTTCTTAGGAGAAAAGTTGCAAAGCAAGTAGACCTGCAGAGAGGTGTACAGTACAAATTATTAATAGCAGTATCAAAAATAATTATATGCATAGTGGCTCATTAAGGTTCAATATTTAAGTCCATGACTATATAAACCTTCGCAGGGCCAACAGATGCATAATCACAGTTAGTTAACAGAGACAAGAGTGAACTTCAAAAAAAAATCTTTTTTCCAGTGAAAAAATTCTTTTCCACACCTCTCATACTGTAAAATCCCTATATAACTCGCGAATCCATTGCTTTAAAATAAAAATTATTCACCAATCTACTACAACCCAAGAAAAAAAAAACTTCATACAAACCAAAAACAAACTCAATTTGTGTCCCTTGCTGCAGTTTTCTCCAAATCTAAACAGGAAATACAGCTAAAACAAATATGTGATAACAGATATTGAATATCACACTAGCCCCAAAACATAACCCAATCAAGCAAAGTATTTAAACAATTGATTTTTTTTTTTTTAAAGCACATTATATCATCAAAGCTAATATCAACAGACCAACAGCTAAAAACTATTTATAAAAAAAAAAAATTAATAATAAAAAAGGAATCTTCAAACAAAATAGAGCTCTTGACAGCCAAAAAACGCAAAACCTAACCTTCTAGACAAGGCTCAAGCACGAATCGAAACGATAGAGGAATTAAAATCTGAGATATTAAAACAAATTAAAGCGCTATAACACCCAATCACCAAATCTAGCCTTTTTGCACAAAATCAAACACGCTCAAGCACAAATCGAAACCCTAAAAAACTAATATATAAAAAAATAAGCTATGCAGAAAGGGGGAATTTAAAAAATATATATATATATATATACCTGGATAGAGACAAAAGATATGGTAGGAGAACAAAGTGGAAATCGATCGATTAGCGATCTAAAGCGAAAAAGCGTCAAAATTTAGAGCCAAACACACAGAGCAAGAGAGAGAGAGAGAGAGAGACGAATTAAGGTTTGGGAATTGGGGATTTGAGAGAAAGAGAAGATTTAGGTTTATTAGGGTTTTACTGATAAGGGGCTATCTATCTCAGAAAGCGATTCTCAATTTCTTCGAAGATTCTTTTAAACGCGTAAACAGCTTCTGTTTTAAGCTGTTTAGGGCTTTGTTTCTGTGACGTCTATCTTGAGGATCACTGTCCAATCGTTTTATTACACGTAGTCGTATTTTTAGGGGTTCTTTTGGTCATTGCCTTTTATCGAATTGCCATAACTAGTGGTCGGTTAGATTACTTCCATGTTAAGCCAAAAAAAAAAGTGCCTGTTCGGTATTTTTTATTTTTGGTTTCATTAAAACAAAAAACTATTTTCTACTTTTAACTGCTCTGTTAGATGTGAAGATGTGTAGGATATTGTTTGTTTTGTAGAAATAGAAAAGGTTTTATTTAATAATAAAATGAAATTATATTTAATATTTAGTTGTAATAAAATTGGAAATTAATAAATAATAAACAAATTACACTTATTGTTAATCAGTATTATTATAGGTGTATATTCAAAAATAGTATAATTTAGGTAAAATTATCTATTTTCTAAAAATGGAGTATTACTGTAAAAAAAATATAAAATTTGGAGTATATTTGTTTAATAGGTCAATAAAATTTATTTTTTATTTTATTTTAACTTTTAGATATAATTGCAATAAATTTTTTAAATTGAGGTAAACAAATTTTATTTTATATATATATATATATATATATATATATATATATATATATATATATATATATATATATATATATATATAT
>CATKHJ010031869.1:0-16119 GCA_949750685.1 Vernicia montana | reverse complement strand
CCAACTTCTAACGGCTATTTTTTTTATGATCTGCGCGACTTGAACGTGCGTTCAAGATGATGAACGTGTGTTCAACCTTCTTCTTTAGTTTTCGCCCTTGGTCTTCGACCTTCGACCTTCGTCTTTGGTCTTCGACCTTCGACCTTCGTCTTTAGTCTTCGACCTTCGACCTTTGTCTCTGCTCTTCTTATGCATATGCATGAATGTACGTTCACCTTATTGAACGTGCGTTCAAACCCTGAAAAAAAACTTTTTACATGCTTTGATTAACGTTAAACAATTCTTGATGAGCATATAAGTATAACATGAATATATCAAGAAAGTTTTCATCAATTTTACTAGGTTTTGTAAATCAAAATACCCAATTGGTCAACACAAGGAATCAAACCTCATGTTGTTAGCCTCCTGATTTTTGATGCTAACTTGAATGAAGGCATTTAAACTATCCTCCAGAGATGGCTTCTTTTGTTGTTGCTGGTCTGATGATTCACCTTGGAACTGGTGTCCTCTTTGCATTATTTGAATTTGGGGATGCTGCTGGTGGTGGTTATTAGTGTTTCTCCAAGAGAAGTTTGTATGGTTTCTCCAACCTTGGTTATAAGTGTTAGAAAAAGGGTCATTTCTAGGCCTAGGTTGGAAACCATCCAATGCATGTGCTTGTTCATAGTCACCTGTAATAGAATCAAAACTCGAAGGACAAATATTAGCACCATAACCAAAAATACCACAAACACCACATACCCATTGTTGTTGGACTGATGTGTTTCTCTTCATGGATAGAAGCTTTATTTGCTTAGTGAGCTCGGCTATTTGCATAGCCACATTTTTACCAGGAGCTCCTTCTAGAACTCCCATTTTTCTTCCTCTTACGCTTTTCTGCTGAGAATTTACTCCAAGCATCTCGAAAATGTCATAAGTCTCCTCAGCAGTGATTTCTCCCATGGCTCCTCCAGCTGCATTGTCAACTATGCTTTGGATCTGAAATGTGAGCCCATCGTAAAAGAACTGGTTGAGTAATTGCAGTGGATAGTGATGGTGGGGGCACTGGATTTGCAATATTTTGAACCTCTCCCATGCTTCATGAAAAGGGTCTCCTTCCATTTATGCAAAAGTTACAATTTTTGATCTTAGATCAGCTGTCTTTTGGTAAGAATAGAACTTCCTCATGAACTTATTGTACAAATCCCCCCAAGTTATTAATGAGTCAGGGGTAAGTGTCATTAGCCATGACTTCGCACTATCTTTCAATGTATATGGAAAGCATCTCATTCACAGTTGATCTTCAATAAGACCTTGTAATGGAAAGGTCTAGATGGTAGAATAAAAATCCCAGATGAAATTTAGGGGGTCTTCATTAGGCACACCATAAAATGATGGAAGCATGCTGTAGTGAATATTTTTCAGTTCATAATTTCTGGCAGCAGCATCAAGTCTGATGCAAGATGTTGTTGTGCCAATAATGGGTCTAGCATACTCTTTTATTAGTCTCCTTTCCTGTGTCATGTTTTCCTCCTGATTTTCTAGTCTGACTTCTTCAGCAATTAAGTCCAATATTCCTCTTTCTCTACCTACCCTGTGGATATTATCAACAAAAGGGACAATCTCTCTTACCAGAGATTTTCTCCCGTTCATAAAATCTCAAAAAGAAAATATAAACAAAAACTAATAATAATAATAATAATAATAATAATAATAATAATAAAAATATTGACAATGAAACAAATAAATTCGCCTTGCAATTCCCCGACAACGGCGCCAAAAACTTGTTAGCCTCAAAATACTGTCCAAAAGCGACCCGCAAGTATACAGGACAATTGTAGTATATAGGAAGCACTCAAGGTGGTATTCTCTCAAGGAATTGCAAATGGATTTTATTTATTTCGGATCAAAGTGAATTTAGATGTAAAAAAAATATTTTTGTTTGATTTTTTTGAAAAGAAATAATTTTAAAACAGAAAATTAAATAATACAAATGTAGATTTTTTTATGCAATAGATGAAAAATGTCCAGGATCCGTAATTCGCTTATCAATCATTTATGTTTATGAATAAATCCAATTGATTATATTTAAAAGAATCAGTTTTTAATAATTCTAAAAATAAAAATCAATCTATTAGCAATCGCATTTATAGAAATCAATTTATCAAATTATTTATTAAAAACCAAATCTTAATTTTAAAATTTATATTTCTAATTCATTTTAAGATCTTAAAATAATGAAATTCTGGAAATAAACTTCAACTCTCATCCTTTCGTTCATAACCTAAATTAAACAAATGGTAGCTAAGTATTTGTCTATAATTAATTAATCAATTCAATTAAGAAAAGATAAAAATAATCAAAAGGAATTTTATTAAAAATTCATATCATGATAGCTTCATACAAAACCTCAGACAAAGATAAATTTAGTTCATGAGAAAATAAATAATAATTTTCATATCATTAATATCAAAATAATACATTGAATTAATATTATCAATCCAACAATTAAAAGACAAAAATAATAAGGAAATAAACTTACAATTTAATTCGGTGCTCAAATCCAATCTCTTGGTATTTGTACAAAATAATATCCCAAGAACCAAATACAATTTTTATTGAAGTATTGACTGATGAAAAATAAAAATCTAAATTAAAAAGTGTTTGAATTTAAAAATTGAATGAAATAGGAGAAAAACTTATTATGAAGAACTATCTCTCTCTCCTGTGAAAAACTCTCTGCTCACTTCTCAAATGACCCTCCCCCTTACCCATCTCTTCTATCACACACACACACACACACACACATATATATATATATATATTAAAGACTTTTGACACGCAATTGAAGGTCTAATTTGTACCTTTAATTGCTGAAGAATTTTATTTACTTTTTTTTTTCTTTTCTTTTTAAAAGTTGGTTGTATACTTCCAAAATTTATTATTATTATTATTATTATTATTATTATTATTATTATTATTATTATTTTATAAAGCAGTAGGTCCCACTCCATTTTTATTATAATTCTATACTTATGGGCTACTCCCTCATTCTATGGACCACTTTTACTTCAAATTCCTTCATTTCTTTATTTTATTTATTAAACTGAAAAATACTAACAAACATATTAAAAATACCATAATTAAATATTAAATAAATATTAAATTAACATTAAAAATATAATTTAAATACAATAAAATTATGACAAAATAAGAGTCATTTAATATTAAATTAAATTTGTAATATTTTAATTAATTATTTTATTTTATTAACTTTAAATTTCACAAATATTAAATTTTCTCCAAATAGTTTAAAAAATATTTATACAAAAATAAAAATTAATACGTAGGTGCATAGATATTAATTTTTTATTTTTAATATCACTTGACAAAAATCCTAAATTATGAACAAAGGGATTTATATATACCATTTTGAAAAGGTTAAGGGTCTAATGGAACAAAAAAAAAAAAATTAAGGGCTCACTTGAGCATCAGCACAAAAGAGAGGGTCATATTTATACCTTTGGCCTATATATTAAATAAGTTAAAATGTCACATGTAATATTATTATATTTTATGTATATTTTAATTTTATTTATTAATCATTTATGACATATTTATTTGTGTCAATTTAACATATAATATTTTTTGTACATGACACTACCACTTTGAAAAAAATTTAAATTTATTTTATATGATTATTTTATTCTTATAATATAAAAAAATTGACATATAATGATAGTATTTTTAAGAAAATTCAACGTGATATGAGAATTTTATTCTATAAAATAAAATAAGAAGATAACAATAAATATTTTAATATTAAATATCAAATATATATTTCTATTAATAATCATATGAAAAAAATGATAATTACTATCTAAATAAATATAATTTATTATATTATTTTAAGTAATATTAACACATTAATAAATCATTTATATAATAAAAACAAGGACAATATATTGGTCTTTTCACCTAATTATGCATATATAATGCATTATGATAATTCAAATAAATTATTATAATATTTAAAATATTAATCATTATACATAATATTTGAAATTATTTATTAATTTTCTCGAAGTTCTTTTATATTAATATATTATGATAATTTAAATTTTAAATAAAAAAAATTGTAATAACTTAACTTATTTTTAACTATTATCATTTAAACAAATTTGTAATATAAACTATAAATAAATATTATCACCATTATTATAACTTAAACCATTAGAAACTTATATAATTATGATTTGTAATCTAAAAAAAAAATAAAAATATTAAATTTCATAATTATTATAATTTAATAAAATTTGTAACCTAAATCATTTATTTATAACATCATTTATGATAATATATATATATATATATATATATATATATATATATATATATATATAAAGAAGGTTTGGCAAGTGAATGAGGATCATTTTATTCATGGCATTTGAAATAATTTCTTTCAATTTCACAATGACAAGATTAAAGTTATTTTTTTTTTCCTTTTAATTTTTAAAATATTTTATCATATTTTTATTTAATTAATTATTCTTTTCTTTTATAATATATTTTTCTATTTCTTATAATTTTATAAATTTATACAAATATTCAAATACAATTAGTTGTAAAGTAGATCGAAATTAGTATTTAATTTTAATAAAAAAAATTCAAATATTATTATGATATATGGTCAATTTTAAGAATAGTAATTTAATTAATAATAATTTAGTAATTATTAATAAAAAGTAATTTTTAATTAATATTTATTTAATTTTTAATATTTTTTAATATTTCTTAACTTTTGTAATATATTATTTGAATTATAAAAAAATATATATATGTTGACTTAAAATAATAAAAATTTATATTTATAAAAATATAAATGAATTAGAGTATAAAATCTAAAATAATTAACAAAAGCTATAAAAAAATAAAATAAAATTAACAATGATATATATATATATAATTATCAATAGTCACGTGTAAAATACTGGGGTTATATATGTTGTATTTCAACAAATCAAGAGAAAAAACTTATATTTTTTCTGGTGCAAACCGTAAGTCCTAAGCTTGTAAGGTTATATAGTAATTTTCTCCTAGGATAACTAATGATGTTAGTTAAGAGGAAAGGGAAATTGATATTAATTTATTTTTTCACCAACTTCCACGTTAAAAAATCTATTATCGGTCATAGTAATATCAAGAATCAAGGAAAGCTTGTACTTCGAATTGGATGATTCTACTGGGAAAGAATCAAGAAAATCAATATATATATATATATATATATATATATATATACATCACTTGAAAAAGATATCTTATGATGAAGCAATTAAGAGTGAGTTTCCAATCTCAAATGAATGCTGTAATTACCAAGTATTCCAATTCACAATGCTTCGATGCCAAAACAAAAAGAGGACAATGCCTCCCAAAATTCATGGATACTTAAATCTTCATTTTCAGTAAATATCAAACAAGCTTGATGGGAACCTATACTTAATCCCACATAAAATTTTTTAAAGGTAAAAAAAAATATATTAAAAATTAAAAATCTTCCTTTAGAACTGATTTGCATGATACACGAGTATCGGATAAAAAGATGAGGGAGAAGCTCTGAGATGAACGCAAATCATTCCCCTCAAGCAAGCCCAATTTCCCAGTCCAAAGGGCATATGACTCCTTTCTATAACAAACAGATAGCAGCTACCTGCAATCTTCATCTGATCTCATTCACATTCACTAAACTGAAATCATTGCCCAAGTATAAGAAAGCAACAATCATTGGGTTCACCCAATTAGCCGCTTGCTACAATCTCATGAATGGCATCACTGACAGATTCATCTTCAGATCGAACAGCCAGTTTCATTGCAACTTCCTTTGGACCATCAATTCCAAATTGCAACCGTACAAGTACCCTCACATTGCCAATGAAAACACCAGATAGTAGGCAGGTGTGTGACCTTGAATTGCTTGGGACAACCTCTGTGCCCTGGACCAATCCCACAAGATACAGAATGTGAGGATAAAAAAATTATTCAAGAGATTGCCTAAAAGACGATCACACTATATGCTCAGATGTTGAAAAACTAAGCACAACTTGAATAAATAAAGATATGGACCAGAGGCATGAATGACAGAAATTCGAGAGGTTGCAGGCCAATCCGTTTTATGCCCAGACATTTACATTCACACAGTGATTAAGTGATGATTTTGCATTTAAATAACTATAAACTAACCTCACATGGCTGCATGCCAAGAAGGTTGATGACAGCACTAACAGCTTCAGTCAAGCTCTCTCTTGGGCCAAGACCATATTCATCCACCCGCTCACAATCAGGGCCCATGCTTTCCCATGCATTCCTGAAATTGGAGACCCCAACTTTCATCATGTAATCAGCTGCAACAACCTCCAAGTCCTCAAGTTGGTATTCATCCTCTACACCATCTTCCTCAGCTTCACCAGTAGTTGGATCAACCTAGAGAAAAGCACTCAATCAAAGTTCAGAAAAATGAAATCCATGTTACTATTGACTAAGGTATTGATAACAGCTCCCTATAAGGGTTTTGTTGGACAATCTTATATACACTGTCATAAGAATATCGGTAAAGTCACTTCAAGAAGCTATTGTCTGCGTAAATAATTGCATAAAACCAGTTTAACATATCAGATCACAATTAATTTCCCTAATTTAACTTCCAAAATAAGTTATACGCAAATAAAGCTTAGAAAGAGAAAAGCATGCACATTACTGAATGAAGAAGGCAAGAGTGTGTACCTCTTTAACAATGAATCTCAACGTGTTGGAAAACTTTCCAACTGCTGGGACTCCCTCTGGCTTCTCAAATGCCACAAAAGTTTGTCCGGGTGAATCACAAGGAAGAGATCTTAAAGGCTTGGATGCAACCTCTGAGAATTCTTCTGCTTCAAAAGCATCTACAATAACAATAACCTGACAGCAGATGGAAACATTAGAAAGACACAGTCGAGTATATAGGCCTGGGAAAAGAAAAAGAAGTTGCATTCTCAAAATCAGTAATTACATTTTCCAGTAATTGCTCCGGTATTGTGTTGGTGCAGTTGTACTGGAACACAATATGCCCATCAAAAATATGCTTAACAACATTAACAGCATATTCTGTTTCTGCTTCAGTAAGCTCCACAGGTGCTGAGGACTGTTAAAAAGAAAATAACAGAAATAGCAGCTAATAAGTCCACAGATTCATTGAAGTATATTGTTGGGTACAGCTAACAAGTTTTTAGGCAATAAACCTTGAAAAGCTTCCCAAAGTTTGAGAACTCTGGGATAGAGGAAATAAGCCTTTCATAGGCATCAACAGTAGATGGAGGACCAGTTGGAGGAGCACCAAGACCAGTTGGCTTCTTGCCTGGGGCTTTCTTCTCAGCAAGTGGCTGAGACTTAACTTCTTTTGGCACAGAATTAATGTCAAAAGGATATTCCGAAGGCTCCTGTACCAACAATAATGTGCATCAAATGATGACAATAAAAATACATTAAAAATGCATGCAAAAAAAATATTATTCTTGCAGCTTTTCACGAAATGTTATCCCCTAAATCTCTCAACCCTCAAACATAATACACTGATTAAAGATGATAGTTAATAAGCATAAATCTGCCATTTCAACAATAATCACATTAATGAAGTGGTGAAAATTGCCATTTTGGCTGACAAAATAGCATCACATGACAGAAAAAGACTTACATAATTTTTCAAACTTGTCTCCAGGTTAACTAGTGGGATATCTAGTGGACCAAAGAGAAAAACTTGTACATCTTTATCAGTTTCAACAACTTGACCATCGCCACCAAGTGTATTAAGATAAAGTGTTGCCCTATCACGAACCTGCAGAACAAGTGACAGATATAACCACTTAAGACAATCCCAACAACAATAAATTTTTTTTAATAGGTTAAACAAACAATGAAGAAAATTTTGAATAATCTAACACCAAGAAAAGCTTTTACATTAAAAAAATATAAAGAATGAACACGTACACAGATAGATACACAAATAGAAGAAATGTGAAATGTTCAGAAATTCAATTATTATATAGAAACACACCTCATCATCACTGTCAAAGAGACAGCGTCTCAGCAGAACAAAAATGCGTGGCTGGAACAGAAAGCACAAGTATATCAACCAACAGTCAGCAACTGACAATTCGCCTAGAATAGTTGGAGCAGATAACACATGCATATACATAAATCAATAATACCTTCAATGAATCAACCAAAGCACCAAACTTGGCTAATGTGCTCACTGCAGCAGCCCGAACAGTTGCGTTCTCAAGATGCACACGATTGTAGATGTAGCGTATATATTTGCTTGGATCTGAGGTCTTTGGCCCTTCAATCCCGAGAAAATGGAGTATCTAATAACAAGCACAGTAGGATAAATTAGAGAACAAAAGAAACACCAAGAGCTTAATAAAAAATAATCACTATATGGATAGATATGTCACCTGTGTTGAAAGATATGTAAATTCACAATCTTCAATGAACTCACATAAATGAAGCAATCCACTTTCCTTTGCTTCAGGGATATCGCTGATGAGGATCACTATGGAATCTACAATTGCCTTTTTATACTCAAATCCACCTTCTTCCCTCAGGATGTTGCTTAAAAAGTTCATTCTAAAAATAACAAGGAAAGAGCATTAACTTGTGTTGCTAATAATATAAAGAACAACAGAGGAAGGTATATATCACTTACAGTGATCTGTACTTCAAGGGAAACTTCAAACACAATGACCTTATGGCTTCCACAACAACAATTTTGAATTCATCAGCAATATCTGACATGAAATTTGTTATCTGCTTCATCAGGCGATCCACACTAGATTCATTTCCTGTCTTAAGCAGAGTCGTGATTGCGAGTGTGGCAATGCTTCTGTTCTGGTCAGAAATCAAACTCTCCATATCAATGTTGCAGTTAGTGACAGCCATTGGATGAGTCATGGCCACCTGCAAATAAATGAAACATTCAGCAGTTCAGTACATTATTCCCCAAATCCTTGAAAATCACAAAAGGAAACCATCACCCATTCCCCTTGTGCAGGTAATTCCTCAACAATTAACGTTACTAAAATACTATGACATTTGGACAAAAAACTGCAGAAGTGCAGCCTTTAATAGCTTAAAGAAAAACTCATCTACCTTGTTCAAAGTGCGGACAGCAGCAAATCTCAGCACCGGTTTAGAAGAACTCAAAAAGAGCTGGAGAACAGTTATTGCTGGAGTCAACTCTCGGCTTGTCACACCACTAAGCTCTGTAATAGCTCTGGCAGCCTCAAAAATCACCATCTCTGCCTTATGGCGTAGACAACCCTCAAGAAAATCATAGAAAGGGCGGTCCCCTGTTTGTGTGTTAGCAGCTGACTCACGAATAACCTGCACATTATAGCAAAATCGCAATGTATAGCGGCACAACAAGAGTTATAATATCACAAACATATGCTCAAGCAGAATATGCTAACCTGACTAGTATAACGTATCAAGAGGCATTGGGCAAGTGGTGAGCGAACAGTTCCCCTGGTCAAACTGGTAACTAATTTGCTGACAGCTAGTCGATCATTCTGCCGTATCTGCAAGTGTAAAAAATGCAAGCATAATTAAACATGGTTTGTTTAAGTCCACATACAAGCTCTACAACAGTTTCTGCCCTTGTAAACAATTCCACCAACACAAAAAGCATCCAGAAATGCATTTTCCTGGGTCTCAAACTGTTACGCAAAGCATGTCATGTCAAATAATTCTCATAGCAAACAATTATAATCTCCATTGTTGAACATAGTGTTGCTACTTAATAAAAATAGAACTAAAATTACTACTAATACAAGAGAGAAAGGATTCAACTACTAAACTAAGTGACAATAAACCCAAGATGACAATCATCCATTAATAAGCATATCACAACCCAAAAAGTTAAAATGTATGAAAATAAACAAGTAACTGCTCACATTTAACTCAAGAAAAAGAATAGGAAACATAAATATAGCACAAAAATAAAACAGTCAAATGATGATAAGTACAAAAGAAAGCCAATGAGGCCTTCAGAGTACTTGTAACCGTACACACACACACACACACACACATATATATATATACGGAAACTTTTTTTTTTTTTTTTTTTTTTTTTTTTATCTGGGACTGCTTATAATTCGCAGTGAAGTTGTTAATATTGCAACTTATTCAAATCCATTCCACATCCGCAAGGCAAATCATCCTAGCAAGTTTACAAAATGTATATGATTTGTATCTCATAAAATAACATATAAGTTCTACATAAAGCTGGAAACACTAATCAAACTCCAATCTCAACATACCTGATGGAGCAATGCCAAAGCATGAAACTGTACAAGGGCAGCTCTCGACTGCACAGCTTCCTGCACCTCATTACTCCACCTTTTCACTATCTCTGGGTTTGTCTGCCAAATGGTAAAGAACATATTAGGAAATTCTGAAAAGGAAAATTAAAAAAGATATCAAAAACCTTGCTACCAAGACAATTCAATAGTACCTGGAGTAAATGGACGCCACTAACCAAGGCTGCACTAGCAACCACTGGATTCTTGTCAACAATTGCTTGTTTCAAATATCGCTCAATTTGGGTCAGTAGGGTTCCATCTGTTATCCGACAAAGCACACGAATAGCATTTGCACGGTACATATCAGTCTTGCTATTCATGTCCTTCATAAGCGAGCTTGTGACAATGATAACCTTTTGCAGAAACAAATAAAGTCAGTTAGTATCTACACTTGTACAAAACAATAATTCTAATAACTTAACAAATAGGAGATGCACTAATTAAAGTATAGCATATAACCTCATCTGCTGATGGGGATAATTCTTTTATCATCAAATAGACCATTCTCCTTAAACCTATATCTCTTGACTGAAAAAGCTTTGTCACGGCAAAGAAAACTTCTGTGGCTTCAATCTATAACAATAAGGAAAAAAGACAAAAATCAGACAAGGATTCATATTTGTGTGAGAAACTATATTCAAATAAATAACATATGTAATAGCACTTCAAAATAGTATGCATCTTGTTGCTCATGAGACAATTAAGATGTAATCTCTCTAGCAGAAAAACTTGACCTTAGTGAATGTCTCTCCTTGGTTCAGAAGATAAAGAAGCTTTGTGATGACCTGCAAGCAAAATAACATACCAAAATCCATAAGCAAACAGGTACTAAATTTTCTCTCCTCCCCACTCTTTTTTTCTCTGGATAAGCACAAGGAGGTCCTACACATTGCTAATAAATAATGAAGCAGTAGTAAAAACCTGAGAGCATTTTCTTGGATCAAGCTGAGGATCATTAAAAACCCTAGCTTCCTGAAGAACTGCACCCTTCTCGATCCCCAAAAACGGGGAGAATTCCGCTGTCAAAAATAAACAGTACATTCTTCTTTACTATAAAGTATGTAATAATTGAAAATACAACTTAATTTTCAGTAAATCAGTAAAGAAACTAGGTGATCTATATCAATAAAGAATCAAACTAGTAACTGCACTTGAAGAATCTACATTGAGATTTCAATCAAGTTGGCAAATACAGAAAGCTATCAGATCCTTCAAAATTAGAGCCTAAACTGTTTAACAATAAAAACTTACCTGATTCTTGTTCATGTAAGATCGATAAAACAACAATTACAGCGCCAAATCTAATAAGAACTAAAAATTACAACTCGATAAACAATGCACATGAGATCAACTTGTTCAAGCAGAGTTACATAGAATAACCAATCCACATTGAGATTTAGGGATTCGAAAAGCATATACCAACTTTAATCTTAGCATATAAGAAGAATATAAATCAGATCAACTAAAACTAAATCAAAATCAGCCAAAAGCTTTCAAAATTTAAACCTATAATCATAAAGTACACAAGCAAAAATGCTAACAAATATCGAAATGAAACAGATCTAGAAGCTAAAAACTGATCTAATGCAGGTAACCTAAAATTGAACAATTAAGCCTCAAATTGAAGAGAAGAAATTCAAAATCGAAGTAGAAAATGAGATCGAATCGTAAGTGTTGAAGAACAAGAATCAACATGAAAAGTGAATCAATACCTTCGTCGTCGCGGTCGTCGTCTTTCTTTATGAGTGGCTGAGCCATTGCTAAGCGCTAACAATCTTCGAGATCTGCAGAGTATTTATAGAGACCCTCTCTCTCTCTCTCTCTCTCTCTCTCTCTCTCTTTCCCTGTCTATTAAACGCAGCAGTGAAATTTCGAAGACGAAGGTATCTTTAATTTTCTGCTTGTTATGTTACCATTTGTGACCTCAATGTATAAAATGGTAATATCAATATGGATTTTGGTGTAATTTCTTATGGAGTTTGACTAATCATTTAACGCCACGTCAATGAAGTTTGTGAACTTAATTCCTAAACTGCCCCCAATTCATGGTTGCTTTTCTTGGGGAGAAAAATGTTTGGATGGTATATGTTTAAATTTATTTAATTTTTTTTTATCAATTATAATAATTGATTACATTCATAGTGGTGGATTTTTGGAGGTGGGTTGCAACCTCTTCAAAGATTTTTTAAAAATCTTTCATATGTATTGAAAATTTATTTTAATTTTTAAAAAACTGACTTTTAATTCAGCTCCCAAAATTTTTAAAAATATTTCAATGTCGCCTCTCAAACCTATGAAACTAAATGCCTAGATCAATCACATATATTCTTAAAAACAAATAAAAAATTAATACTAAAAAAAAGAAAAAATTAATGCTCAACAAAAAAATTTATATTTCATATACCCTAAAATAAAAGAATTAGTTTATGGCAAGAGACAATCACAACTCTAAATATATTAAAAATATACATTTTGCAATAGATTAATGAAAGATGAAATTAAATTAAATAGTAAATAGAGTTGAAGAACAAATCTCTTGATGAATGGAGTTTTGCTTGGTCCAATTGCTTGATAATCTAGCTTGAATCCAATCTCCAATGAAAACTAAAAACTAACCAAATCAATATTCAATTACAAAAGAAATTAAAAGAAAAGAGAATTGAAATCTAAAATTTGGTGAAAAATTTTCTCATCTAACTTCATCCTAGAGCCTTGGCGACTATTAAGGTTTGGCTCCCCTTTTTCTGAAGTTGGCGGCTATGACTTATAAGAAAATGTTGATGAGAAATCTAAAATTTTGCCCAATTACAAGTTGCCATGTCATCAAATATGACGCTACACAACCATGTTGAGGCCAACATGGCCATGTTGGGCGGTGCACTCTTCACTCTAAGATTGGCTAGGGCAACACGGGGTGTTGCCAAGCTGTGTAGGCTTCTGTGTAAAATTGGGCTCTCCAACATGGTTTGAGCTTGTGGCCATATTCATCAACATGGTCGTGTTGGCTTGCTTCTGCTCCAAAGCCTTCCTTCAGACTGGTTGAACATGCCCATGTTAGTGTTAACATGGGGGTGTTGACCCGATTTAGCCCACAAACATATTATTTTTGCACCTTTTTCACATTTTATTCCAATCATACTTACAACTTGAAATTAACTTAAAAACACACAAAACAATTGAAAAACTAATTAGAGATAAATAAAATTAATCAAAATAATAACCTAAAAACACTACAAATTTGGTTATAATAATTATGCCCAACAAATACAAGAAATACAATAAGAATTTGAGATTTTGAGTCTCTCAAGACTTTACAAAAAGCTAATAGAAGATAAAGAATTTAAGTTTTTAGCTTCACAAGAGATGAACATAGAGAATATGAACTTTGAGTAAAAATGTGTTCAAAAACAGAGTATGAGTGCATAGTTAGAGAATTTTAGCATTTTGCACTTGAAATCAATTAGGCTTCTTAATCTTTACTTAAGAGTTTCTCCTCTTTATAGTGGTCAACCCCACATTCAAAAATATAGCCATTCTTGTCCGAAAATGACCTTTTTTGTGCTTACATCATCATACAATGACTATTTGATACTCTACAGATTTGCCTGATAACGATAGATAATACCTATGAATGTGCTATAACTATCGTTACTAGTCAACTGTAACGTTGGTGAGCTTGTTGGTAATGAGGGTAACTTTAGGCTCGATCCAACTCCACCATTTCATCCTTTAAATGGTAACGGTCGTTACTAAATAATAACTCTCGTTACTATAAGGCTGGTAACGCCCATGAAGGAATGGTATGCTCGTGAATTTTGTATCTGTTATAAATTCTTGAATTTTGATTTAAGCGTAACGAGAGTGAGCAATGCGTAACGTCGTTATGTCCTGCAAGCTACAAACACTTGGAAACAAAGGTCATATAATATTTTAATTAAATTTACCAAGTTTTAATTAGCATTATCAAAACATACATGAGGACAACAATCTCCCCCTTTTTTTATGATAATAAAATTAAGTCCATTTGTTGAACCTTATATGGTGATTCCTAGAAGGGGAGGGGGCTGAATAGAAATTTAAATTTGTAATGCAATTTCACACCCTAAATGATATTCTTTAATAAATGTAGCAGTATATAAATTGAAAGAGATAAGGAATAAGGAATCTTAGGGTCGAGGTTTCCCCTTGAGGTATTTGGTTCGAAGAGGACGGATCTACTAGGTGTATTTAAGGCATTTTTTGGAGAGTGTCTTTGGGTGTTTTTGGAGATAAGTTTTTTTGAGGTCCAAGAAAAGAAGGAAAAGTTTGTAAGGAGTGTGTGTGAGAAAGAAATGAGTTGTATAAGTGCTACAGTCCTCAAAGAAAGAAAAGAATGCAAAAGAAATCTGATGATTTAACTAAATGTTTCCCACATACGGTGTCATTTGATGATCCAAAGATTTTCAAAGAAAGGTGATGGATCTCTTCTATATGGGCCTAGGCTTGGAATGACTTCCTGGACCTACAAGATGAGCAAACAAGCATCACAGTGCCAAGCCTGGACTTGGTAAGGCCTTTCCAATGCCTAAGTTAGTGGCTTGATCCCTTAGGGTTCTCAAAGAAGAAGATGATCAATCTTGAGAGAGAATATTCTAGTGAGAGAATGAGATGAGAAGTTATAGAATGAAATATGATAATAGTGGTAGTTGAAAATTTTTGTCTTATACTATGTGTGTGTCAACAGGAAATGAGTTGGTTGGTACACAAATGCTTTCTTCTTATTGGTGTGTGTGAGGCCTCACCCGAGCACCGGTCTGATCTGCTAGAGGGGATCGAAATGCTCATTTGGGTTTGAACTTACGATGGAACCTTCGGGTTCGGATTGGTTGATTTTGAAAATTGATTTGGGAGTCACCGCCTTAATTTTATTTTATTTGGGAAAAGTTAAAGAAAAACACATTTTTGACTCCAATTATTATCCAATGGAAAAGTGCACTAGCCGTCGATTACCAAAGAGGATTCGGGGATTAGGTTTTCGGTTCATTTTTACTAGTTTGGCAAGTTTAATACACAATGACTTAAAATAAATTTCATGAACAATATAAATGAATGAACAATAATGTATGAATAAAAGTAAAATAGAACAATAAAAAAAATAACAAAAACATTAAAGGAATTAAACAAGGAAAGCAAATAAGAATCTTAAATTTACAAAATAAACCAAATCAAGAGATACTTTCTCTAGCCCTTATGAGATTTTAGGAAAGTCACACATTCCTCAAAATAAATCTAATAACAAAAGTAAATAAACAAAGAAATGAAAGAAAACACAAAACTATGCAAAGAAGGTGAAAGAGGAAGAAAGTTCGTTTTAATTGGATTTGATGCTTTCAGACAAGCATGCCTACGTATCCCTTCGAATGGGAATCCAAATCCACGTAGTTCATCTTTCTTGCGAAGGGGGGTTGTTTAAGTCTTAACCTTTTATCATGTTTTAGTTCATTGATTAAAAGGTGAGTTGGTTGATTTTAATTAAACAGAATTTACCAAGTTGTTAATTAGGTCAGTTTTAATTAACAAACAAGAAGAGAATCAGAACAAGTTAATTATTTCAATTTCTAATTCACATGCTTCTTAAAGTGATAAAAATAAAGGGATTTGAAGAGAAATGGATTATATAAAGGAAAAGGGGAAAGCAATAACTAAGCTAGAATAAAAGAACTAAAAGAAAGGGAATAAAAGAAAAGGGAACATGCAAAGCAAAAAGGGAAAA
>CATKHJ010031793.1:0-15054 GCA_949750685.1 Vernicia montana | reverse complement strand
ATGATAATGAGTTTGATCAAAGATGGGTTTTTAAGATTCCTTGTTCATTCTATGCTTTTGGTTAACAAAATGAGCCTAACTTTGTATTCATGACATGTTTTGGTAGTAATTTGGCTTTGGGTTTGAAATGGGTGTTTTCTTCTTAAGAGATTTGGGGAATTTTGCTAGAAATTCAACCCAGAAAAGGGAATAGGCAAGGGTACGCCCGTATTGTTGGGTGTACCATTGCTTCTGTAAGTCAGGCTTAAGGTACGAGCAAGGGTACGCCTGTACTGCTAGGCGTACCATTGCTACTGCCTGTTTTGTTAAGGTATGGGCAGAGGTACGGGCATACCCTTTAGGCATACCAATTGGGAATGCCCAATTTCAACATGCTTTTATTTCAATCCTAAGCATACTAGATTATCATATATGATCATTGTGAAGTATATTGAAGGGAATTGGACATTGGTCCAAGGTCTATTTGACCCAATAATGAAAGTATGTGAATCGATTCTTGAATCGTTGATTGTATTGATAGTGATTGTATGCTAAGTATAGAAATAGAAGTATGGGATTATAATCTGATTTGATTCTATAGATAAGTTAGGAAATAATGATCTAATTGTGATTTATTGGAATGGTTCATGTAGAACCTAAGGACAAGGAACAATAGGAACTGGGTGATCATCATTTCTGTTTGTGTTGAATAGGAGCAAAGGAGTCCCAAGGTGAGTACATAATAATCAATGTGTTATAGGCATTATCCCATTGTATAACCATTCATTCATTGAATCATTTCGATTACTTGATTGAACTTATGTTCCATTGATATCTATTCATGAACCAAATATGTTGAAACATTTATTGAGACCTTCGGTCTACCTTATATTGATATAAAGATGGTACATTGAAACTTTATTCATTGGTGAGTACTATAGTTTTTTTGAATCCATAATACGTTCAATTGTATAATTGTGATAAATCGGTTAAAGCAGAAATCCCCATCTGATGTGGGGTATACATCAGTCATGTGAACATAGTAAAGAAGGCTCGACGGATAGGGATAGTGTATCCGCCTTAGCTGGGAAAGGTGGTCCTAGCCGGAAGACCTGATTAGTCTCTCGCTTGAATTTTATGAGTGTGCAAAGCATTATCCGACACTCGATCTAAATGTGAATGGGAACATACCATTCTCGAATATATGATTTCTGCTAAAATAAAGTAAATTGTATTCAATTGCCATAATTTGAATCCCAATTATTGGTTTCACAAATGAATTCCCATTGTGATAATTTTGATTCTCTAATTTATATATATTGCCTAAAAGCATTGAAGTTATCTTATTCGTACATACTACATTGTACCTAGCCGGCATAGTATATTGATCTATCATGTATTCACTGAGATTTTTATCTCACCCCTTAGTGGTTTATCTTTTTTAGGTGCTATAGAGGTTGAGACAAGGTAAAACTCAAGTTTCATCTCATCGCTTGAGGATTACTCTGTCCGCATTCATTTTGTTCATTTTGATTATATCATAATGAGTATGTATATCCAAGAGAAAATTCTATAGTTCCATGGTCATTATGACATTGAGATGTTTTAGATTGTTTATCTTTTCATATTTCATTTGGGATTGTACTGTATGATATATTATTGTATTGTATTAATGGAATATATTTAATGTATGGTAGATGCGAAATGGTTATAGTAATGTGTATCAGGTTATGATCTGGGAATAGTTATATGTATGATTGGTTATAGATTAATATTAGGTTCTACGGGTTTTCGGTGGCCTTACGCCTACCCATACCCTAGGACTGTAACGGCTCGAAAGTTGGGTTGTGACACTTTGTCTCTTTATATCTTCTAACCTACTTAGAGTATTACTCTAAGTAGGTTAGAAGATACTTAAAGTAATACTTTGGTTTCTCGCTTTTTCTACTCTTTTCTTCTACTTATTACTTCCTTTTACCGAAATCACTTTAATTAAAATTTTTTTCATTCACTAATTTAACTTTTCTCAACTCCAAAACCTCATTTCTCCACCCCCACCACCCCCCCTCCCCAATTCAACCAACACAATGAACACCATAATTCAATCATACAATTATCTTACAACATACATATACATAGATGAAAAAAACTAAGTTAATTCATAATCTTACCTTAAAAAAATTCTCTTCTTCTCCTTCTTCTCCTTCTTCTTTTGTTCTCTCTCTTTCTTTCTCTTTCCTTTTCCATAGTAAAAATTTTGAAGAAGTGAAAGATGAGCTTATCTTCTCATTTTCACTCTTTTATATTTCTTCTTTTCCTTTTCTTTTATTTTTATTACATGCAATTTTGGCAACATCTCACCTCCCTTGGCCGGCCCTTGACACATAATTATATTATTTATTTATTTTTATCTTAGTCAAAATAATAATTATCTTTTTAAAGAAAATTACACTTTTGCCCTTTTTGCCTACAACTTTACTACTGTTTATAGTTTTAGTCTAAAATTATTTTTACTTAAATTTAGGATTCTAATATTATTTTTAGTTAGTTACTTAATAATTTTACTTAAATTAAAATATCCAAAAAATTCTGCAAGTCACTATTCTATCGATAATCCATACACTATCCCGATTCCCTTAATCGCACGCCATTTAAATTCTTAGATTCCTAATTTTCTATTTTCTAGGTTTCTAATGGTTAGAAAAATCCTGAGGTGTTACACAGTACCTGTGAGAGAATTTGGAAATGATCTCAATTGGAAATTAGCAAAATTTTCATAATTGGCAAGCTCCCCACATTGAATTGTAAACCTTGCTATATGCTCCAACGTTGATTGCCCATCTTCTCTTGAAAATAAAGTAAATTCATGAATCCTATAACCTCTTAGATAAGGGTTATCTCTATCCACAGTATTAGGATAGGGCTTATGAAACTCAGGTCGGCCAATTTATCTAAGGCTTGGACCGTATAACTCCTATACCACATCCCTTACAGCCTCTGGGTCTACTGCTATTTGTCTTAGTTGCACAAGTTGAGGAACCTGCTACATCTGTTGTGGGAAAGGGACCCTATTAGGCATAGGTAGTGGAATGCCCCCCAATCCTCTTGCAATATTTGTTGCTTCATTATCATACAGCATAGGTTGAGTTCTAGGATTAGTAACACCATAAATCTAATAGGGAAGCACGAGTCTCCCTTGTTGATTGTGATGACCATTAAGGGTTGCCCTCATAGTGTCTTCCCTCCTATGTGGGGGTAAATATCTTTCCTTGGCTTGGAAAGCTTGAGCTGGATAAGAGCCAAAAACTTTCCCATTGTTCACTTGATTAGCACTTTGAACACTAAAAGCTTGCCTCCTTGTTCTATAGCAATCTGTCTATCTTGTCTAGGACTTAACTCAGAATTTTGACTCCTAGGACTTCCTTGAACTTGGCTAAAAGAAAGTTTTTCTGCCAATCTAGCCATTGTATAAGTAATCTATTTCAATGCTTTGAGGTGTTCCTCCATCAACATTTTGTTAAAAACATCATTAGGATTATAATTAACAGTGGGTAAAAAATTACCTGATCCACCAACCACAGGTCCAGTTGGTGGGATTTGCAGGATTGGTGCCTCCATTTGTTGTTGTGACTCCGAAGGCACATTGTTCTTTTCAATATGCTCCACCATCTGTGGAACAAAGCTTGCTTCATGCTCTTCTTCATCAGCAGCAGCTCTAACATCCTTAGACACCGTGCTAATATCCTTTTCAGTATTCTTTTTGGGTGCCATGTAGAACTTGAGTCCCACTGAGTGTGCCATAAATTATGTTTGCTTTAAATTTTTTTAGAGCGTGCCACGTGTTTTAGGTACACGAACCAAAATGAAATGGTATTGACTTCTATCAAAAGAATGATAATTCTCAGCTCCCTTTATAGTTAATGCTGAAATTCTATTTAGCACCCTAATTGGAATGTATTTAAAATGAGTTTGGAAATGAAAAGTGAACTAAAGTTTTAAACTAATTTGAAAAGAATTGCATTGCATTAAATTGAGAATGTTGCGTTTACAGGAAATGAAAATCTTAGAAATGTTGCAAGGAAATGTATATACAATGTTTTGAAAACAAAATTGTAGAAAAAGGTTTTGAAATTGGACTCGAAATTGTAAATTGAATTGGAATTTGCTTGATTTGGTGATCTTGGATGATTGATTGTGTGTGTCTTTTCTTCTTTAACTCTTACTTTTATACTTGACTTGGAATAACTGCCATGTTCAGTATTGTGTCACTTCTCTACCTTGGAGCTCCACTTTCTTAGTTAGTGATAGAGTGCTATATATTAAGGAACGTGGCTTTTAACCATCTGTCAGTTCCAGAATAGTGTCCACTTTGCTTCAATCATATGCCATATTCCTATCCCACTAATTTTGAACCAACTCAATTAATTAATTTATAATTATAAATTAATTAATTAGAAATAAGTTAATTGGTTAAGCTGCATCGGTTCCTTGATAATCAAATTAATTAATTTGGACTGGGCTTTTACTTAGGCTTCAATGAATTTGGATTAAAAAATATCTGGTGCAAACACATGCATATGGCCAAAAAAAGGCCCCAAGCATAGTTACCTGGTACGTGGTACGGGTACGGGTACTTGGTACGCCCCTTGGCTATATACACAGTACTCTAGAGATAGGCTTAATTGGTTCGCTTTTTTGGAACGTGGTGCGTTAAGATTATATATTTGGATCGTTTAGTAAAAATTAAAAATTTTTCTTTAGTTTGATTTTGTCAGAAGTTAATATTATTTTAAATATTAATAATTTTAATATTTGTATGGTATAAAATCAGTAAATTATGTATAATTGCATGACATACGATTTTTAAATTATGCACATTATTATTTATAATAATAGTACATTTTAAGGCTTTAATTAATATGTCATAGTTTTCCTTTGGTTCTTTTGATCTTTGAAGCTCTCCCTCTGATAAAAAAATATTTATATATTTTAAATAAATAATTATATTTTATTTCCACATAATTCTCTAATTTTCTGGTATTAATAGTATGATATTCTCTTGAATATAGTGGTAGCTTTAATTAGTTACATTTGAAATAGATAATTAATGCTATTTAAATATAATTACATTCTCATTAAAAAATAAAACGACACAGCTAGCTTCCATTAAGTCCCTTCCAACTTTCTATCTCTTTCAATTCAACGTTGTTTCATCTTATTCTTCTTCTTCCTCTGCTCTTTCAAAATTTTTTGCACAGTGACTCCATAACATAATGGATCTCCATTTTTAGAGATCCATATCGCATACCAAGATGATCCAGAGTGCAAAAGAACCGAGATTCAAATCACGGTACGAGGGAGGAGGGAGCGAATTAGGTAACTATGGCCCCAAGCACAAAGATATCATTCTTACTAATGCATTTGGGACATGATAGCCTACAAAAACCAGAATTGCACAAAAAAAAAAAAAAAAAAAAAAACTGCTATTAATATGTTCTCTTTTAATTAAATCAAACAATTATAACAATTAGACAAGTGAGCTGATACACTCAGTACCAAACAAGCATATGCAAACCAACCTAGATAGAGCCCACTGAAACTTAAATCCATTGTAATTCGTTAGCAACAAGTAAAAAAGAAATACTCCTTAATTATTATAGTTTTCAAGATAAAATAATTGATAGCTAGCTAGATATATAGTTTATCAAATGCATGACTCATTAGTTAAAATAAAATATTTAATGAAATCATACATACCACTTACTAGAGCTAACCTTGTATAGTGGCTCAATTGACCAACTAATCAAAGATCCTGTAAAAGTAGGAATATATATATATATATATGTGTGTGTGTACCTAGAGTTGACCTTGTAGAGTGGCTCAATTAACCGACTAATCAAAGATCCTGTAAAAATAGGAACATATATATAAGCTTTTGGAGAATAAATCATCAGAAATATGAGAGAGAGAAATAGAGATAGATATATTATGGAGAGAGAAGGGACAAAGGGCTTTTTTTGATATATAGCCATGCATTATATATATGTGTGTGTATGGAGTCCTTTAATTACATGTAAGAATGAAAAAATATATATAAGTTATGAATAAAATAGCAAATCTTCTAATTGAAAGCTCTAGTTCATCTTCTTCAGAAAATTCTGAAGATGAAAATCCATTACAAATTGATGAAATTCCTGCATCTTCATCCTCGTTAGTTCTACTGGTTCTGATTCTGAGGATAACAATTCAAAACTAAAAATTATTTATGTGCTTACTAAAAATCAGGAATGCATTTTAGAAGCAATTAAACACATAAATGATTATGCATTACAAAAAGAATGTTTAGACAAACTTCTAAAAACTTTAGAAGAAAAACCTGTCGAAAAATCTTATGTCCTTTCTTCTACCAGTACAAAAACATATGACTTAATAGCCATCTTAGGTAGAAGAAAAAAGTCCAAAACTCATGTAGCTACTATCCAGGAATTACAGGTGTGAGATCTCGTCCGAGCACCGGTCCGATCCGCTAGAGGGGATCGAAATGCTTATTCGAGTTTGTACTCACGATGGAATCCTCGGGTTCAGATTGGTTGATTTTGAAAAGGTGCATTGGGAGTCACCACCTTAATTTTATTTTATTTAGGAAAAGTTAAGGAAAATCCATTTATGACTCTAATTATTATCCCAAAGGAAAAGTGCACTAGTCCTCGATTACTAAAGAGGATTCGGGGATTAGGTTTTCGGTTCATTTAATTGGTTTGGCAAATTTAATACACAACAGCTTAAAAAGATTTCATGAACAATTATACAATGCATGAATTAAAGTAAAATAAAGCAATAAAGAAAATGAAAGCAATAAAGGAATTAAATACATAAACCAATAAATTTACAACATAAAACAAATTAGGGAATACTTTTTCTAGCCCTTATGAAATTTTAGGAAAGTCACACATTCCCCAAATTAAATTCAATAACAAAAGTAATAAAATAAAGAAATGAAAAAAAAGCACAAAACTATGTAAAGAAGGTGAAAGCAGATGAAAGTTTATTTTAATTGGATTTGATGTTTTAGACAAGCATGCCTACGTATCCCTTTAAATGGAAATCAAAATCCACGTAGTTCGCCCTCGTGCGAAGGGGGTTTGTTTTAGTCTTAACCTTTTATCATGTTTCAGTTCATTGATTAAAGGTGGGTTTGATTGATTTTAATCAAACAAAGTGATTACCAAGTTATTAATTAGGTCAGGTTTAATTAACAAACAAAAAAGAGCTTTAATTCAAAACAGGTTAATTAATTCAGATTCTAATTAACATGCCTTTTAAGTGATAAAAGAAAGGGATTAAGGAAAAGGGGATCATACAAAGAAAATGGGAAAAGCAATAAACTATACTAGAATAAAAAGAATTAAAAGAAAAGGAAAAGAAGAAAAGGGAACATGCAAAGAATTCCTAAAGAGAAGAATAAAGCAATAAAGCAATAAAAATGAACTAAACTAAAAAGAAAACAAACAAAACAACAAAAGAAGCAAAACAAAATTCAAAAATAAATAAAATAAATAAATAAAAAGGAAGAAAATAAATACCTTGCGAGGACGATGCTTGGAGACGTATGGATGGAGCGGACGACCGGATCACAGTTCCATCTTCTTGACTTGGCGGGACCACAGCTGTAATACCCCAACTATATATTAGCCTTCTATGTAGTAAGTATGGATGAATGATGTATGTGAGTTATCGTGTTATGAGATTGTGTGTGAATTTTTCTCGAACTGAGCCAAGTGAGTTCCAAGTGTTATATCGAATTGAATTGGAAATGCAAGGATACCATAATACCCAAGTTCATGAAGATTACTTGTTGACTTTATGTATGAGTATTAGCTCATGTGTATGAATGAATAAGGATGGAATTTCTTAAGGATTGAAGGTTATTTTGTTAAATGGGACTGTAGGGCATAATTCATGCTCGCGATAAGGAAGTCGCGACCGCGACAGAGAGTTGCGACCGTGACTTTGGACGCGAAGCCAGCCGCGAACTCTTCTGCCTGATTTTTAAGTTTTGCTTGAAGGAAGAATCGCGACCGCAACCAGTGTGTAGTGACTGCTATATCAGAAGGAACAGTCACATGAACAGTGTTATTTAGTGACTGCGATACAAGAATCGCGACCGCGACTGGAATATCGCGACCGCAACATCCATCGGGGCTATAAAAAGACAGCAGCAACCCATTTGCGAGAAATCTAATTTTTTCTTCTTTTCTCCGACCCCAACAACCCCCAAACCCTATCAAACTCCAAATATGTTTCTCTAAGGCTAAGATTAGTCTTTTATACTCAAGATATCAAAGGATATACAAGATCTAAGGAGATTTCTTCTTAATTTGGAAGATTTATGGATTTGAGATTAAAAGGAAATCTTTGAGGTAAATCTTCTAATCATTGATTTTCCATTTAAGCTTTGTTTGATTAAGGTTTAACACCTAGTTATGAGTTTAATAGATGATGTTTATAGTATTGATTGCAAGATATAAGTTTTATTGAGTTAAATCCATATAAACCCTAATATGAGTTAACCCTAGAAACAAGTTTGGATATTTTGTAAATGGTTAAGAGATAATTGATAGTTAAGAGAAAGAATTAAGAATCTATAATTAGATTTGAAGGAAACAAGTTATAAGACTAAGGTTATATGAAGTATAGTTGATATGTGAATTGGAATTTCATGTGTAGGCAAGATGATTCAATGAAGTGATGAGTTTCATGTATGGGAATGGTGATATGAGCATTGGAAAGGAATAGCAAGAGGTGAGTAGAAAATATTCTACTATATTTGTATTTGAAACCATAAAGGCTTCTAATGCCTTCTTCATATTATATGAGCCACCAAGAATATAATTTCTTGTATTATGAGATAATTCATATTGTTCATGAATTATGTTAGTCATATTGTTCATTCATGTGAAGCTTTGTGTTGCTTCAAAATTCTTGGGTTGTGAGCCATTATGAGAACAATGTGTCCATTTGACACTTGTTATATGTTACATGTAAATAAACATTCATGAGCTAATAGTAATTGAAATTAATAAGTATAAAATCTATATTGTTTATTATCAATTCTTGATAACTCCTCCATGAGAATTATATGAAAATCCTTAAAGGTTTACAAAGTCTATATATATATTTTCCAAAAGTGATAAGTATGAATATGTGCATAAGTATAAGTATATGTGTATGTGAATGTACCCATTTCTAAAAGTACAATGACTATGAGAATGTACCACAAGTTGAAAGCCATTGAATAACCATGGGAACTATGTGAACCCCAAAAGTATTGACATTTCTTTCATGAACCATATGAGCCATTTGAGCCATGAGTACCATTGATTCCTTCTATGTGAACAAAAAGATATGTGCAAGAGATATTGTATATGATATGTATGTGAACTGTGTACACAGGTATGGGAGTATGCTCACATGAGAACCTCTGCTTTGGGTTATGCCAAAATACGTGCCTCTGCCCCAACTATAAGGGAGCTTTATACTTCGGATATGCCATAAGTGCCTCTATCCCAACTACGAGTTATGGGAGCATGTTCATTCGTGAACCTCTGCTTTGGGTATGCTATTAATGCCTCTGCCCCAATATATGTGATGATCTCTTTTGAACCCATTTGATAAGCCACGAGTTATGATCCATTTCTTTCATTGAGACCAATCCAATTGATTGAAAGACCCATGAGTACATGACCTTACACGTCAATGAGAAATATAATGATATGTGAGTTAAACGATTTTTAAAACAAGATAGCCATGTGCCATTGTTTTCTAAACCAAAGTGCCTATATGTCATCGACCTTGACATTTATGGCATATAAGTATACATGTTATCCAAAGTTATATGAGTTAGTGTATACAATACCCCTTTTGTATACATATATGTATTTTACTTGTAATGTTTCTTAAATACTGAATCAAAGCACTTTAATATTTCAAATCTAATATTCTTTTATATATATATAAATCATTGATTTTACAAGCTATTTAATAATAAGTATTCGATTATGAGATTTCTATCTATATATGTATTTTCAAAAGTATAAGAACATAAGTTTTGTTAAACATCTAAATCCTATATGATTAAAGAATTATTATCATATATTTTGTTCAAGTGATTTAAAGTAAACGTATTCAGGTTTTCAATAAAACCAAAGAGCACTATAGTTTCCAAAGTACCTCATAGTTTTAATAACTTATATTTATATATGTTTAATCTATGTAATTCCAAAGTCTACCTATATGAACTATTGTTCTAAAGATCAATTGTATAAGATCCCTAATCCAAAGTACTATAATGTGGTTATAAGACCCAAATATCCATAAGTTAAAAGTTACAAGAAATCATGTATGCCAAAAATGAGAATCCAAAGATATGAGTCCAAGTTCCAAAGATTAATTATAAATCTTCAAACACTAAGTTCATTGTTATTATGATTCTATATCCTTCATTTCTTGAAAATAAGTATATGAGCCAAGTAATTAATAAGCATGAGCCATTCTTGAGAGCTAGCCTTGAAATACCTAGCCTCACAAGTATGGTAGTATATTCTTTACTCACTGCTTTATCTCATTAGTGATTCCATTTTTTCAGGAAAGCAGCATAGTGAGCAAGATGTTCCTCAAGCATCAATTTTCACTTGAGGATTTTCTTGTTAAAGTAAAGTTCCATTTGATATATGTGTACATGTATATGTTAAAGTTAGTTTAGTAGCTCCATGGGTGTTAAAAGAGTATTGTAATTGATATATATATAATATGAGTTATATGAAAAGTAGAATATGTATGAGTTAATTAATAAATACTATGTTGTTACTAAGAAACATATGATGAGAAGAATATGTGTATATGTACTCAGGTTTTGATCTTGGGATATGGTATGATATGATATGATATGTGATATATGATGAGATGATTATGGTTTTATTGCATGATACAATATTGGATTATATAGTATGTATGGGTTCTACGAGTTTTTGGTAGGCTTATGCCTACCCATGCCCTGGGACCATTGCGACTCAGAAGTTGGGTCGTGACAACAGCCTTTGAACGGTTACTAGGATGATGTTTTTGGGACTCCCTCGAACTGACTTGAGGAGAGGAACCTTGAAATAACCACCCAAAACCAAAAGAAACTTTGAACTAAAAAAGGCATATTCTTTTCGAACCAAACCTTAAGAAACTATTTGCTTTAGATCAAATAAGCTTAATTAAGCGATTGTAAGTGTACTTTTGAGAGCTGAAGGGGGTAGCTTATATAGGTTGAGGGAAAAAGGTCAGAATGCACGTTTTCCAATATGGGATTAGGAAAATAAAATTGTGACTGCATACAACCATGCGGTGATCGCATATGCCCATGCGGTCACCGTATGGGTATATGCGGTGATCGCATAGGCTCATACGGTTATGGACTGTAATCGAGGTTGTTCGGCCCGTTTCGACTCGTTTCAGTTTTCGAGACCTAAGGACTGTCTTCAAGATTCATAAAGGTGCAATTTTAAGGGTTTACAACAGGAAGAAATGAAAACTGTAAAATTTGAGTTGAGAGTACTCAAGTTCAAACAGGAAAAAGATTCTGAAATTATACAACTTCTTTAAAAAAAATCAAATTGAAGAAAAGGAATCTGATCCTGAAAAGGATGAAACCCAGGAAATTCCAAATCTTGAAAAACTTCCTGCAGATTTTTTGTTCATGTTAAGAGAAGTTACTTCTCGTAAATATCTTGTACAAATTACATTAGTTTTTAATAGTGATTTTAAAATCAATACCATTGCTTTATTTGATACAGGTGTTGATTTAAATTGTATCAAATTAGGCATAATTCCTAAACATTTTCATCAAAAAATGAAAGAAAAACTTTCTGCAGCAAATAATTCCAAAATGTCACTAAAAGGTAAATGTGAAGCCTCTGTAGTGAACAATGGGATAGCTATGTTCGACAGGTTTTTCTTCTAAAGTTTTTAGAAGTTTGTCTAAACATTCTTTTTGTAATGCAGGATCATTTATGTGTTTAATTGCTTCTAAAATGCATTCCTGATTTTTAATAATCACATTAATATTTTTTAATTTTGAATTGTTATCCTCAAAACATCATCGATATACATAATGTAGAATTTGGAATATATACTAAAAATTTCATTCATAATTCTTTGAAATTCAGAAGGTGCATTTTTTAATCCAAATGGCATTATATTCCATTCATACTGTCCAAAAGGAACAGTAAATGCAGTTTTGTATCTATCTTTAAAATGTATTTTGATTTGCCAAAATCCTTTCTATTTAGAACACTGACATTTCTAGATTGGTCAGGAGGAGTGTTAGGTACAACCAGTCTGGAGGTTCCTGAGGAAGATGAATCAATCTTACTCAATTGGTCCCTAATAGCTTTAATGAATTCTGGTTGATGACTCTGTAATTCTTGTTGACTTAATTTTGAAATTTGAAAAGGTTTAAACATTGGATTTGTAAGCTTTTTCTTTGTTTTGGAAGTTTCATCAAAGGAATGAACTTAGGAAACAATAGACTTAGAAATGTGAGTTTCTATTCTATTTAATTGTTTTCCTATTGTATGTAAATTTAAATTTGTAAAATTATAATGTTCTACAACTCTTCTGTCAGTGTCAGTTTGGTTTGTAGTTTTAAATGGAACTGCTACAATATCAATATCTTGATGTGAAAATGTAATTTTCCTAGTTGCAGGATGTTCATACTGGATTATTCCATTTTCTGTTTTCCATTCAAGAAGTTTGTTTCGTATTGTAACAGGATTTATATTTTTTGAATATGGATGTGAAATATTATTTTCAGATGCATAAATTTCAAACCAATCAAAAAATAAAATATGTACTTTGTGTAAAAGAACAAAATCATAAAATTTCTTTTGTACTTCTTGTCTAGTATCTAGAAATGTTTTGAAAAACCAAAGTCTCTTTTCTATGTTACTAGTTGAATAAAAATCTTTATGTAATAATTTTTTATTTACTTCAGATTCCCTTTCCAGAGCATTACATTCATGGGTATTGTTTTGGGTTATTTGGGAAGCAGTAGGTGAAGTAGGTAAGGATGGATATTCTTCATGTTCTTTCTCTACAGGTTGAGATTCTATATAAATGGCATGAGGAATAGATGTATGGTAATCTACGTTTTGGAAATCATTTGGAGGTATAATTACTAAGGTAGAATACCTTGATTGGACTGGTATGTCTGAAGTAGAATACCTTGGTTGGATTCTATTTAATGGTTCCTGTACATTTGGTTGTGTATATGGAACATGAATAACAAAAGGTAATTTAGACAGTCTTCCTAAATCAATGGTTTCAGAAGTGGAAGTTGTATCAGAATATCTAGAACTGAAAGATCTTCTATCAAATGTAAGTTTGACCTTTCCATTATTAAATTGAGTAATTTTAGATAAATTAGTGTTTGGTTCAATCTGTTTTGGAGGTTCAGGTTGAGAAACACCTTCTAAAATCCAATCTTCTGGTAGAGTTATTTCTTTCCATTGAATTGATCTAAGAGCAATTGTATTTGACATAGTTAAATCTATTTGTAATAACAAAGTCTATCTTATTTTAGAATGGAATTTATGTTTGGTTGCAAAGGCAGAGATCATAGTTTTGTAATGTATTTTAAACATTAATGCCACTAGAATTGATCCTTCAAGCATTTTGTAATTATGAGTTTTAATTTGTAAAATGATACTTGATAAAATATTTTTATCATTTAATGAAACAGTAATATTTGGGTAACAGTCAAACGAGATAGGTCCTCTGTTCATATTGGACTCAACTGAGCTGAGTAAGGAGTCATGGAAATTTTTGAACTTAGCATCTCTAAGGACTGAGAGAATGGACGTGTCTAGTCCTTCTCTAGTAAGAGGTTTGATTCCTACCTGGACTAAGCCAATGTGAATGTACTTAAAGTTTTTAGTTTTATGTTGTTATAATGATTTCTGGGAAAGAAGATGTATTGTTTCAAATGGTTTTGAAATTTGAATGTCTCTTTCCTCTATTTTAATTGTAAAATCATATTTGAAAAAAGTTTAATTTACTTGATTTATAAATCTGATTTTGTTGTACTTTGGGGATTTCCCAATCATCAATGGACTTTGAAAAATCTTAAATAGTGATCTCTTCACTATTGATAATTCTTTTAATCTTAGATTCATTGAAGTTGGAAGATGTAGAGAATGATGATGTAGTTCTACAAAGAATTGTATCAATTATGTAATAAATTTTTGAAAAGAAAATCAAAATAAAATTTTCTCCGATTATACCTAAATTATGCCCACAGGTTTTACTGCCTCTCTTTAGGACTTATGACCTAGCTATTCAGGTTCAGTGGAATGAAAATATTATTCCTATTTCTAAGCAAAGAGATATTAAAAAACAAATATACCTGCAAAGCAGAAATACACTTCTAACAATAGCACACAATAATCTTCTCAACCTCTTTATGTATTTAGGCAACATAATTTTTAAACTAAATTTCTTTTTTAATATTTTTCTGTAGGCGTAGCCTACTGGTCTTCTCATTTAATTAATTATCAACAATATACTACCTTCTTAGGCTTTGATACAAAAATTCTTGCAATAGTCATGTGTATACAAAAATTTCAAAGTGATCTTTTGAGAATTGATTACAAATCAGCAAAAGAAGTTTTGCAAAAAGATGTTCAAAATATTGCATCAAAACAGATTTTTGCCCGTTGGCAAGTAATACTTTCTGTTTTTAATTTTGAAATTGAGTTCATAAAAGGAGATACAAACTCTATTCTAGATTTTCTAACCCGTGAATTTTGACAAAGCAGGGCTTAATGGTGAGAAAATCTAAAGATAAAGATAAGGGGAAAACCCTAGTCCAAAAAGAGGAGGAAACACCCTTATGTAATACCCCAACTATGTATTGGCTTTCTATGTAGTGAGTATGGATGAATAATGTATGAGGATTGCATGCTATGAGATTATGTGTGAATTTTTCGCGATCTAAGCCAAGTGAGTTTCAAGTGATATATCGGATTGAAT
>CATKHJ010031760.1:0-32269 GCA_949750685.1 Vernicia montana | reverse complement strand
ATACCTCATAACTTAATAGTCAATAAACTTAAAGGATTACAGTCATCCAAATAAACAATACTGATATCTTGACCCGTGGAGCTCTAATAAAAGTACACATATTACAGGCCAATAGAATAATCAAAAGACGACCCAAATACGACATAGTAATCTTCCAAGTGATGAAAGGTGGCTTGAAAGGGTTACCTTGCACGAGCCTCTATAATCCTGAAAAAAAATATAAAACACTATAGGGTGAGATAAATCTCAGTGAGAATACGATATACTAATATGACATGCCGGCAGTTACAAATGAAATATGAAATGAACAATCTCATGGTATAAAGTATCTTATGATACAAGTAATTTCATATTTATCACTTTAGTACTTTAGTATTTTACCACTTTAGCAATTAAGCACTTTAGCAGAAATCTAAGATCAGAAGCGGTATGCTTCCCACAGAGTAATAGAGTAGTGGCTAATGCCTTACTTACTCACATCACATAATATCACATAAGACTGATCAGGTCTCACGGCTAGGACCTCAAACTTTCCCTAGCTAAAGTCTGGATATGCTCACCCTATCCACGGGTATTTTATCGTGTGCACAGGTCCGATGTATAATCCCACATCAGTCGGGGATTTTTGCTTTCTCATATTCACATATAACGATATAACTCATGATAAATCAATATGGCATATAAGAATGAATTATGCCTCAATACCCATTTTGGGATTCAATAATAGTTGAGATATCACTGACAAAAGTAGATATACTCTTTAGAAATAGGCCGAAGGCCTCGATAAATAATTCTAGCATAGTAAAGAAATGATGATTTTTAGGTATGAACAAGTGATAAGAACATTTGCTAGAATTTCAATAACTCATAATTACCAATATGAATGCCCATACAATATAAGCAAATCATGAACTCACTTTGGATCCTTAGCTCCTATAACGTATCACTAACAATGAGGATTGGCCTCTCCTTCTTGGACACAAGCCTTTCCTTTATCTTCTACACATAATCATCATACAAGACTCATTACTATAAAATCTTATACTCAAGTACTACTAACCTTAACTTAGACTTAAGTCTATCCTTAAAGTACTAACTAAGGTTACACATGTAACACATCAATTATTATTCACATTAAGTCATACCATAAAGGTAGACTCATTCTCATACTCATAATCAATTATGGAGCACTAAGGCTCAATTCACAATCAAGGCCGAATGGTCTTGGGCAACACTTTCCCGGCAAGTAGATGAGAGGTTGAGGCCTATGGAGGAGTGGCTATGAAACGTATCAACGGCCATTGGGATCCCTTTACCATCTAATTTTCTATCACAGCCTGCTGTTGCACCTGCTCCTCTACCTGCTTCAGACCTGCATCAGCCTGCTCGTCTGCCTGTTATAGTAGACGGTGTTGATGATGATGATTATTTATTGGATGATCTGGCTAACATTGATGATCACAATACAGACCTTAGTTAGATTTTTTTTTTATTGACGGAATACTACTTTCTAATTTTATATTATTTATTTTATATTAGCATATTATATTTTGTTATGTTTATATAATTTTTCCTCTATTATTTTTTGTATATTGATTATTTGCATTAATATAAATTAATATATTTATGACTTTGAGAATTTTAATATAATTGCAATTAAATTAAATTATAAATTAAAAAAAATTCATATTCAATATTTACCGACGGAATTTATTTAATTTATTTTTTTAATAAATTCCCGACGGAATTTATTTATTTTTTTATTTTTTTATTATTTTCCGACGGATTACCGACGTAATTAATTTATCTTTTTTTTTATTTTTCGACAGAAAATACCATTGGTAAATGTTACCGACGGTATATTCGTCAGTATATTAGCAATGGAAAATCTTTTTCGTCGGTAATATATTACCGACCATGATTTTTACGACAAATTATTTCGGTCGATAATTCGTCGGTAATAATATTTACCGACAGAAAAACCCTTGTTATCGATAAAATATTATGTCGGTAATAAGGGTTTTTCCGGTAGTGTGTGAGAAATGATACTATAAACTTGGGTTGGGTTAATCCAAGAATATTTATAGATTTTTTGTATTGTAATTTATTTCACATATAGTGAAAGATTATTTTCTATTGGTGGATGTAGGCATTGAAAGTCGAGCCACATTAAACTCTGTATTCAGTTATTTTTCTTGTAGTGTGTTTATTAAATTTATTGGGATAATTCCCAACACTTTATTGGGTTGTTTTTTTTTTAGAAGCTTATTGGGTTGGTTTTAGTTTTATATTTTTGAAATCGATGAATCATCATAATTTTATTTATTTTTTTAAATTTAGACTCACCATTTTACGAGCTAACTTATCAACAAGTCTAAATATATGAGATCTAATAATAAAAAAAGAATTTGTGAATCCAAAAACTAAATTCTGGTATATATTGGAAAAATCAAGATGTATTGACTTGTTTGACTTTATTAATGTTAATTATAACATATTCTTTTTAGATTTTACTATTAACTAATTTTAATTCTTATTATAACTTTTCACAGGTCTTCATGGTTAAAAATATATATATATAACCATATATGTCAATTTTTAAAGGCTAATTAAAATTTTAACTATAATCATTGAATTCAACATAATTTTTTTTAAAAAAATAGTTAACTAAAATCACGTTTCTCCATCAAAGGGTAAAATTTTTACAGTTCATTATTGCAACTATATGAAATATCTAAAATAAGCAAAAGCAAACTTTTAAAATAGAGGAAATCAAATTTATGTTCTTCTTCACACAAAGAGAAGTTTTTGCAGGAAAACATATTGAGAGGAAATGAGGATTTCAATTCTCTTTCACTTTGTCATCTCTATTTTAGTTTTCTCCTACTTCCAAACAAACTGTTTCGCAGAAAAACAAGTAAGTTTTAGCTCATTTTCTTTCTCTATTCACATTCATAATATTACTAGTTTGTTTGGTATTCACCATTAATTTTTTTATAAACATCATTTTAGATATTGACTCGATTAACCTGACCCTAATGGAGCGGATAAAACTCATTTCGTTTATAAATGGAGCGGGGAAGGTAATAACATATATGATCAGGGGCGGATCAAAAAAAAATTATCAGTAGGACAATTAATTTTTGAACTCATGCACTACTATACATACACACGACCTGTAAATAAGATTAGGGAAAGAGAATATAAGTTGGAGTTCTTTTTGTTTTTATTTGACTTTATTTCTAATTTAAAAAGTAATTTAAAATTATAAGTATAACCTTAAAATTATATAAAAGGTAAAATGCTTATAAATTGTAATTTAGTGAGGATAAAAAGATAAAATTTAGTGGGGCACATTTGTAAATATATATATTTTAAGGAAAGAATTTTAAAAGTCAGTGGGGGCAGCTACCTCCACTGCTCTTCATGTAGTTCCGCCCATGTATATGATATAAACCTGATCCAAATATATGTTTATATATTTTATATAATACATATATTATATTAATACATATAATATTTTTAAGTTTCATTTTTTTATAGATTTATTTATATTATTATTATTTTTATCATTTCTTAACTAAAATATACATAATGGCGTATTTTATATAGAAATTTTATGTAAATGTATTACACATTTTTTTATAAAAATAAACTATTACAAATAACTCTTTTTAACAGCACGTGAATCATGCTAAAAGTAAAAAATTATTTGATACTAACCGATGTATAAAACTCCCGCAACCAAACCTTTTTTATAATATTATTATAAACATTTAATAGTATCATTAACATGTTGCCAATATATGTTGAAACCTAGTAACACTATCAACTTAATGTTATAAGTACATATTGTCATTTATTCTCGTTAGTTATTAGTGATTTATACATGATTATATGCTGCTTATTATATTCGTAAGTAATAATCTTGATTATTTTATTCCATATTGACCTCACTCAAAAAAAAAAAAAAAAAAAAAAAATTGGGACTCTTCCATAGTCTAATAGTAATGTCAAAGAAATTTTTAAAAAAAAAAAAAAAAAACATTGCTCATGTAATATTTCATTGACCGATTTGATGAATTTTCTTGTATGCAGTCATATATAGTGTGTTTGGAGAAAAATGAATTTAATTCATTGAGCATTGATATCGCAAAAGTGATAAAATCCCATTTAGATTTTCTTGCAAAAATATTTCCAGGGTTAGTATTTTCTAATTAATAACTTTAATTGGATGTTTATTATTATTATTAATTATTCAAAATATTTGTGCTCAATTACTTAATTAATTAATTATTATTATTATTATTATTATTATTATATCCCTTTTTTTTTTTCTTGTAGTGTCGAAGAGATAGAGGATCAAGTGTTGTACTCGTATAGTAAAATTATCAATGGTTTTGCAGTAAAGCTTGATGATGTACAAGTAGAATTGCTTCGAAGTAAGAATAGTTTGATTTCGATTTCTTATTAAAATTATAATTATTTAAAAAATATTATTATAATTTTTAAATATTATATTACACAATATTTTTATTATTTTCTTCAAAATGAATTTTACCATCAATTAAAATCTTAATTAGCTTTCAAATTTTTTTTAAAAAAAATTGAGTTTTATTAGTATAATGATTCCTTTGTCGAAAAATTAAAAAGCTAAAATTTTAGAAACTCAAATATCAATATTTTAGAGAGTAAAATGTTAAAGTGGACTGCTATGTTTTAGCTTTCAAATATTTTTTTTTTATTTTTTATTTTTTATTTTTTATTTTTTATTTTTTATTTTTATATGAAAATGATTTAAAAAATAAAATTTTTAAAAGGTCAAATGTCAATTGTTTAGAAAACATAGTGGGCTGGAGCTTTAGCCACCCATATCGGTAGTGTAGCGTGTGTGAAGGATATAAGAGTTAGCGTACCTTTTTAAAATTGTAATGATTTTAAAGTGTGTCTGTGTCCCTTCCCTATTTCTGTGTATTTATACATTTTAAAAAAAAAAAAAAAAGTGTAGTTACCGTAAAAATATTCTCTTTGGTTCAACTTTCAAATAATAGAATTTTCTTTCTAATTAATATATAGACCATCCCGAAGTTGCATCAGTTTTAAGGAACACAGCAAGAAAATTGGATACAACATATTCGTGGGATTTTCTTGGATTAGAAAACACCAAAGGAAACATTGTTGGTACCCCAAATCAAAATAACACAAAAGGTAATAAACATTTCAATTAGTAGAGTTCTTTTTTTTTAAAAAAAAAAAATCTTGGAGATCTGTTTTATAGTGTATGAGGTCACGAATTTAATAAATCTCGATAATTTTCTCTCTTTTATAAATATAAGATGTTTGAGGAGACTTAGTCTCGGTTGAAGTGTAAACTGACCCGATAATACTTCTAATCGACTAAACCAAAAATATAAGATGTTTGGGAAAAAAAAAATGTAACTAGCTAGTTAGTTATAATTTCTTTAATATTTGGATACACAGATCCATTTACAAGAGAAGCAGTTGGTGATTCACTTTGGGAGAAGGCAAATTATGGTGAAGGTATCATTATTGGAAGTCTTGATAGTGGTAAGTTTTCTATCCATGGAGTTGCAACAAATATCACTTTGCATAATTGAGTTAGAGTAATAACTTTTGAATTGTGATTATTTTAGGATAAATATAATTTATTATACATTTACAATTTTTTTTTACCTGTGAAAAATGGTAAAATTAAAGTTTTATTATCTTTTATAATTGTGTCTCCATTTATGTTTTATGATAAAATATTGATGCTTTTGAAAAAAAAAATTCAATGTTAGGCTTTGTCTGTTTTGTAAAAAATAATTTGTATGTGGAAGATAAATATTTTCTAAGAAAATAATTTCATTTTTTGGTGCAAACAAATTTAATTTTTGTTATTTGGTTGATGTATTAAAAATTGAGAATTATTTTCCAACATTTAGAATACATTAGAAAATATCATTTTTTTTAGGAGTTTTTTCCATTCTTATAAATTTGTCAAAACTCTCAGAAAATAAGGCTTTTTTTTAATAAAAAATATGGCTTAATTTTTCTTTTGCCATAAAATAATTTTTATTGACCAAATGGAGCCTTAATATATATATATATATATATATATATATATATATATATATATATATTTGATACTAGAGAGACCCAATAAGTCGAAATAACATTATAACTTATAGGATAACTCTCACCTTTAACATCTCTCACCAAATTGGTGATAACTCCTTATAGTTTTGGAGACTCGAATCTGAAATCTTCTCACTTTTCACACTTTTAAAAAAAATGAAAAAATCTATCAGATCACATCTAATTGGCATGGAGCCTTAATATTAAAATAAGATGTTGATTAGTTGTTAATCACAAATTAGTGTCTCAACATTGTTTGATAATGTAGGTGTTTGGCCTGAATCACCAAGTTTTAATGACGTTGGGTTTGGCCCCGTACCAGGAAAGTGGCGCGGTTTTTGTTACAGGAAAAGCGGCATTACTTGCAACAGGTTTATTCTCTCAATTTTTTTTTTTTTAATCACCTCATCAATTTTCTACAATAAAATGGAATAATTAATTCAATATTTTTATAAATACTTACGCTGTTAAAAAAAGAATTAGACAAATGCTGTTTGAGTTTTCTAATCTATTATTATGACGAGAATTTGGGAAGTTTTTTTTTCCTTAATTTGGGACGAAATTAAAAATAAGTCTTATTTATGAAAATAAATAAATTATATGGTTAAATTATTTTCTTCAATCTAGAACGAAGTAATTTTCATAAATAGAAAGAAGATCGACATGGTAGCATAAATAAATTACATGGTTAAATTATGTTCTTGAATTTAGAAGGAAATAATTTTCATTCAAATATAAAAGCATAGTATTTAAATACATTGTAAAATGTATTTAAGTATAAAAACACAATAGTCAACTACCTTTACATTTTCACTTTTCTTGTTAAAAACAGGTTCACTTTCTCACTTCCCTGCATATCAATTATGGGAAAATTACCAAGAATTTTTCATGATAGAATGTCCCCAAACTTCATTTATATCATGAGATAACATTTAGAGAAATTGTTAGTGGCTTTAATATGAGAACTTATTTACAGTCAAACATTACTGTTAGATATTGAACCCCTAGGCCTAGTTTTTTTTTATTAATTAAAATCTCATTATTAATTTATAATAAAATAAACTTGTCAAGTTTTCTAAAAATGTCCTATAAGTTTTCTTAACATTTTTAAAAATTTCCTATATTTTTCCAAAATTCAAAAAAATTAAAAAAATAATGAGAAACTTTTTTTAAGTTTCTGAAAATTTCGAAAAGTTTTCGGTGTCTGAAACGTTTTCGACACAAAAATGTTTAACCTTTTAGAGGTTTCAGTGCAACTTAGCCCTAGGGGATCATTTAAAATATCTATCTAATTGATGATGTGCAATGTTCAGAAAGCTTATAGGAGCAAAGTACTTTCACAAAGGCTATGAAGCTGAAAATGGCCCTTTGAACGAAACATTGCTTAATGCACTTGATACTGTAGGACATGGCACCCATACCTTATCAATAGCTGGTGGTAACTCTATTGATGGAGTTAGTGTCTTTGGTAATGGCGTTGGAACTGTCAAAGGTGGAGCACCTAAAGCTCGTGTAGCTGTTTATAAGGTTTGTTGGCCTGCTACTACTAGTAGTGGTGGTTGCTTTGACGCAGATATTTTGGCGGCGTTTGACACAGCCGTAGCTGATGGAGTTGATGTGATTACCATGTCGCTAGGGGGGTCTGGGCTTGAAATGTATTTGGATGCAACAGCCTTTGGTTCCTTCCATGCCATGCTTGGTGGTGTTTCTGTAGTTATGTCTGCTGGCAATGATGGACCAACTCCAGGCACTGTAAAAAATGTGGCTCCATGGGTTATAACAGTTGGTGCTACTACAACAGATCGCGAGTTCTCTAGTTATGTTATCTTAGGCAACAATATGACTATTAAGGTATCTACTTCTACATTTTAAAACCATATGCATTAGGCAACGTTTAAAATAAATCATATTCAAATTTTCAATAGATGAGAAAATTCACGTGCTTGAAATAATAAATTTTAAAGTGATAAAATTTATTTAAATTCTATTATTTGAAATAATTGAAAAGAAAAAAAAAATGTAATTATTCTCTCATTTTACCCTCATATAAAAAGAGTCATGTTTCATTTAAATAATGTCATTTTAGATTTTCAATAACAGAGTTTATTATTTAAAAAATAAAATAATAGAATTCATTAAATGAATTGAATTTTTATAAAATCCTTTTATTTTAGCATGATTTCATTTCTTTCAAAATTACTTCTTTTTTTTTTTTAATCAAAAAAATTGAATTCTATTAATTATACATTTTCAAACATGAGAATTGGCAAAATAAAATTCAATTAAATTAAATTTTTGCATAATTTGAGTTTCCAAACGAGACTTAATTTCTTGGAAAATAAAATATAAAAACTTGCTTACCAACCTGAACCAACACTTAAAAAAATTATTGCTTGGAGTATAGTCTACTATGGATCACTATCTCATATAGGTTAGTTCACGATGATCAAGGCAAGAAATTTCCATAATATTGACGAGAAATACTTAATTTTACTTGGTATATGGGCTAGACATATGCTAAAGCAATAAATTCTTTACATTTGTAAAGTGTGTCTGAGTATGTATACACCAATAGAATAGGATAAAAACATATAAAGTTAAAAAAATGGTACCTTATTAGTTAAAATATCTTATCACTTGTTAATTTGAATGTATGATAAGTTTGAATGTATGAGATAAAAATATGTTCTTGAAGTAGATAAAAATTTTCTAAAAATTAAAATCTTACTTACATGCAGTATATATATCAATTCAATATGATAAGAACGTATAGAATAAAAAATGATATTAGTGTCACATTTCTAAAGTGTCAAAATTTCATTGGTTTAGTATATGTATGGATCCATATGGGTAGGTTCTATTTATATGTGAATTGTTATATCTGCATGTATATTAAGTGTTATATGATATAATGATCCCCTCTACTAATTTTCTATTCTCTTTCAGGGAACAAGTCTTCCAGACAAAGCCTTGCCAATTGGAAGGTTTTATCCATTGATCAAAGGTGCAGATGCAAGAGTTGATAATGCATCAGCTCCAGACGCGTAAGTAACTTCTCCATATGCGTATTTGAAGTTTGATTGGAAGGCCATGTTATATATATATATATATATATATATATATATATATATATATATATATAAACTTAATTGATTAAACAAAATGATGTAGTGCTCTATGCAAGGCTGGAACACTTGACCCCAAAAAGGTTGCTGGGAAGATTTTGCTTTGCCTTCGAGGAGGTATTGCCAGAGTAGAAAAAGGACTACAGGCTACTCTAGCTGGTGCTGTTGGGATGATATTGACAAATGATGAAGCTACTGGGAATCAAACTCTGGCTGAACCTCATGTTCTTCCAGCTTCACACATCAGTTATGCTAATGGTGTAGCTATTTGCGAATACATTAAGTCCACCATGTAATTAGCATTTCATCTATTAACCTTTCAATTCATAATAAATTCTTATAGACTCATCAATGCCTTTTGTTCATATTGGGGCAGAGATCCTACAGCATCTATTAGTCCAGTTAAGACAGAACTAGGGACAGAGCCAGCTCCAATGATAGCATCATTCTCATCTAGAGGACCAAATCCATTCGAATTATCAATCCTTAAGGTAATTAATTTGTCTTATTAAGTGCCTCTTTGGATGAGTGATTGATGTTTGGAGAGATTTCGTTTGTTTCACAAAAAAATAACTCAACTCTGAAAAATATTTTATTGTTAAATATAATAAAAAAAAATTGTGATGGTCATTGATGGTGGCCTATGGTGTGGTTGATGGCTGTTGTTGAAGCCGATGATCACCGGTGTATATATGTTTTCTTTTTATTATAATAATAAATTTATCAAAATTCGAAAAATAACTTTTCTTTTTAAGAATAAGAAATCATTTTCTTTAAATTAAAATTACTTAGTTTTTCATTGACAATAAAAATATTTTTATTTACTAACTTTTCGAAGGGTACCAAACGTCAAAAAATGTTTTTCCAAGAAAATATTTTTTTCGTAAAACAAACAGACTCCTTTCAAGCATTTAATGAATGAGAAATTCTTAAGTAGACTTGATTTACCACTTTATCTATAGACTAAACTGTTAAAAGTAATCTCACATTGATTGGAAATGAATAATATAAGTGATTAATATATGGTGAGAGCCTATCATCTAATTGGCTAGTACTAGTTATTTTAGATATGATAATGCTCAATATACCAATATATGTTATGTGTGTTTGTATCTTAACACTCTCCTATATTTGTCTTCCTCCCCATTCATAAAAATTAATATGGTATCAGAGCAGATTTGGCCCGATTTTCTTGATTTCTCGGTTTCCCATCTGGATATTCAATCCCAGCGGGTCGGTCCGGTATTGCCGCTGCGTTTCAGAAGGAGTATTTGAATTTCTTTCCTGATTTTCCGAACTTAATGTTCAGTCCCAGCGGGCCCAGTTTCTAGTCTAAGCAACAATTGAATGTTTATTTTCAATTGTCACTTGAGCGGGAGTGTTAAGAGTAATCCCACATTGATTGGAAATGAATAATATAAGTGGTTAATATATGGTGAGAGCCTATCACCTAATTGGCTAGTACTAGTCATTTTAGATATGATAATGCCCAATATACCAATATGTATTGTGTGTGTTTGTGTCTTAACACTCTCCTAATTAATATAAACCAATAAAAATAAGACACATCAATTAATGATGCAATGTACATAAGAAGATAAGAGTAATTAATACCTAACAATTAATTAATTGCAATTGCTAATCTAAACAAGTAATAAATATTTTGAAGAATATATTACATGCCTAACAATTACTATAATGTATAATATATGATCACAGCCTGACATGGTTGCACCAGGCGTCAATATAATTGCTGCTTATCCAAATTCACTAGGGCCATCTGAAGTAGAATATGATAAGCGACGGGTTCTTTACAATGTGTTGTCTGGCACTTCAATGGCAACCCCTCACATTGCTGGTATTGTTGCCCTTCTCAAAGCAATCCACCCATATTGGAGTCCAGCTGCTATCAAATCCGCACTAATGACTACCGGTATATAAACTGCTTTTTTCCTTAATATTTTTTGTTACATTGAAAATTTTTAATGGGGATGGAGCTACTAGTATTTAAATTTTTAATCTCTTGCATTTTGATATTGACTAATTGTGAGTAAGTCTCTTACATACACCTACTCTCAATTAGTATGTACACCCATCAAATAATATAGTAATACATGGAAAAAAAAGAATTTTAGTGTTTTTTTAAAGGTTAATAAATGGGCATAAAAGTCATTTTTTTTAAAATAAATTATTATTTAATTTTTATATTTTGACAAAAGTAACACTAAAATTCTTATATTTTAAAAAATTAACTATTACACCCTTACATTTTTATTCAGTAAAAACTTTTAGTCTTTCATCCAAATTTTTTAGTTTTTCTGTTAAAAAATTAAAAATTAAAAATAAAAAATTTATTCTAAAAAAAACCCTTAACCCTCTCTCAAATTCTCTCTTTGCCTACCTAATTACTCAATAATTCTCGCTGAAAATTGAAACAAGCAACAAAATTTGAGGTATACCATTGATCAAATCAGCACAAAATTGAAAACTCATCAATAAAAAACCATCGCCGATCTACAACAGATCACGAAGAAGTCGATCTCCATTGTGGATTTGCAGCAGCTCACGAAGAAGACGACAATCGCTATTGTCGATCTGCAATGGTGTTGGAACAACACCTGGCCGTGTATACAAGGGGAAGAAGATGCCTGGTAGAATGGGAGGAACCCAAACAAAGATTAGAAAGCTCAAGACTCACCCATTGGTTCCATTGGTTCTCTTTCCCTCTCTCACAAACCCATCTGATACCGATTCAAACTCACCCACATAAACGAAACCCATTCACACCATCTCACTCACCCATCCTCAACTCGCCTCTCTCCGTTCTCTGTTTCTCTCTCTTTTTTTATTTCGCCGGCGACCCATCTCACCACAGACCCGTCAAGCACCTCACACACTCCTTGGCCCTGTTTATTAGTTTTTTTTTTTTTCTTTTTGCTTAGTTAATCGGAGAAGAGATGGAGAGATTTTTAGATTAGAGTTCTTTGAGATTGAGATTTTAGTATTTTGTTCTTTGAGCATAGGCTAAGGTAGAGCTTCAATTTGAGATGTTGCCAATAAAGTTGCAATTATTGCTGTAAGTTTTTAGATGGAATTGATATGAAGTTGAATCTGAAGGCACCCTCATTCAATAGCTAAGAAATGGTTATATTGGTTTTTGAGATTTGGTTGTTCAATTGGTCAACTTTTGCTGGTTTTGTGCTTCCATTCAAGTTGCTGGTTCTCTAGTTTTTGCTTGGACTTGGTGCAGGTCAAATGAAACTTTATTAATTCATTCTTTCACAATTATTAATTAATTTTATGAAATATTATATAATTTTTTTTAATTTCTTACTTTTATGAAATATTAATTTTAATTGTAATTTGCAAATAGAACAAATTAACTAATTAAATAAAAATCTAATTGATATTTTAACTCAATTCACCAAGAAAATTGTATGATTATTGGAGTTTGAGAGTTATTTATTTCTATGGCTAAAAGGGAAAATTTAAGAGAAAATAAAAGGTATTTTAGTCTTTTCATTACATTTAACGGTAAAAATAGATAAAATGACTAAAAGCTTTGACATAATAAAAATGTAAGAATACAATCGTTAATTTTTTAAAATACATGGATTTTAGTATTATTTTTGCCAAAATTTAAGGACTAAATAGTAATTTAATCTTTTTTTAATATGTGAAAAGAAATTTAATCAATATATGACTTTTATATCTATTTTTTTACTCAATGAAAAAACATTTATTATATCATTTTTTTTACTCCAAATGTTATATGTAATTGGATAGGTGTATACAGAAAATTTTTGCCTACACTAAATATATAGATTTATCTTATATATCAAATTAATGAGTGATAAGATATTTTAACCAATATGACTTTTTTGTCTATTTTTTACCCAGTAAAAAAATACTGATACCTTTATTTGCTCCATATATTCTTATATCATTTGATTGGTGTAAGCGTCCAGTATAGATAAGATTTAGACTGGTGTATATATTAAATATAGGCAAGACTTACTCATTTATTAAATATCTTTTCTCTTATTAATTTGAGTGTGTGAGATAAAGACATATTCCTGATATAGGCAAGAATTTTCCGACTATTACATTGATGATTCTAGATTGAAGCTTGATATTGTTTTTAAGAAAGATATGCATTTATAACCCCTCCAAAGTTTTTAAATTTTATTTCTTACATATATTTTTTACATTAGATGTATGTATATTGTCTAAGTTTTCATTATCCTTAATTATATTTCTTATCTAAATATTGTTATGACATAAATATTTTAATATCCCAACAATCGTTTTCTTTTTTTTCTTTTCATTCATTCTTATTTATTGTCCTTGAATTCTTGAAGCCTTTTATCTAATGTCATTTACTTTTATGTGACCTATAGCAACCACAGAAGCTAACAACAACATGCCAATACTTGATTCAACTGGCCAACCAGCAACACCATTTGCATATGGTGCTGGACATGTGCGACCAAACCTTGCAGCAGATCCTGGCCTAGTTTATGAGTTGACTCCTAAAGATTATACAGACTTTGGATATTTTCGTAGCACCTACCCATATCTAGAGAAAATGAAGTCAAATAGGACTATTTCTACAGGTTCCAAGATTTTCAATTTAGCTAACTTCAACTATCCTACAATCACAGTACCTAACATTAATGGCACAACAACTATTACTCGAAGAGTTAAGAATGTAGGGTCCCCAGGCACATATCAAGTTCGTGTCCAAGCACCACCTGGGATATTAGTTGAGGTAAAGCCTACCAATTTGACATTTTGGGCCATTGGTCAAGAGCAATTTTATAGTGTTATTTTTGAGCCTAAAGAGAATGGCTTGCCTAAAGATTATGTGTTTGGGTGGCTAGTATGGTCAGATGGTATACATAATGTCTCCAGTTCTCTTGTGGTGAAACATGTTTAGATTTATTAAATTATTAGCTCAAGTTTTCAATTAAGGGTTTATTATAATCCTATAAATTTTTTATTTTCTTCTTCATAAAAACCGATGAAGGAAGAAAGAAAATCTCAATGTTATGTGAATGTATATGACAATTTTGGCAAATTTATTGTTGATATGTTGATTCTTGATGATGTACCATAGCCACTATTGGTAAATGGAAAATAAATATCGATTAGTTAAATTTGATTAATTATTTTATCAAGTTTCAATGTAAAAATTATTTGATTAATGCGTTCAACTTTAGTTTATAGGTTTTTTTTGAATATTGAAAGTAGGAAAATTGATTCTAAATCTATCGTCCAGAAAAATATACACTTACTGTTAGGCTGAAAAATATATACTTACTGTTAGGCTTTGACTCGATATGCAACTTTAGTTTATACGTTGTTCTCTCTCAACTTTCAAGTTTATATGTATCTCACGGGCACTGGTAGCAGCCACTATCAACTGCAAGCACCATCACATATTGAGTTAGACTGATCCTCACCATCTAATCCCTTGGTAAAACTTATTTGCACTATTTATATTCATTATTAAATAAAATATAAAATTATCATAAGTTCAAATATTTTCATAATTTCATAAAATGAAATAAAAACATTTTTCAGATTGAAACCAAACAGAAAAAAAAAATTACTCAAAATATTTTCATTGGAAAGATATTTTCCAAATACGATCACTTTCAAAACAAAGTAACGATATGTAAAATCTATAATAGAAACAGTAAGAACTGCCAGACCACATTTCCATGGGTAAATTAATTTTAGAAATTGACATTAAAGGGCAAAAAGAAAAGGGGAAAAAAAAAACTCAACTTCTTACTTTACTTCCTGTTGAATTGCAAAACTAGTGTGTGGAAACAAATTGTAATTATAACTAAAGTTGGTACATCAATTTTCTGAATTTGTAAATTGTCATTAAATTACTGGAAAATCAATATTATTCCCACAATGAATTGAGTAATTAAAAAATACATGAGTTGTCTTCAGCCGCCAAAAAGGAACCCAGCAGCTTGTTCTTCGTTCCCATCGAATAATTTAAGAGCTTGTATCACAGCATCCCTTCCAAAACCTAGCTCAACAAGCTTTGCTACTTTGGCTTCAAAATCAGGTCTCTACAGGAAAAAAATCATTTTTACTCAACATGTCAGAACAAATATTGAAACTCAAATTCACCCTTCTGTTTATCCAAACTTTTTTTTTTTTTAGGTTTAGTGCAATCAGATTGATTGATCAGGAAAGCTACTAACCGGAAAGTCTTATAGGTTTAATAATAATAATAAGGGTAATACAGGTTTATTACTATTTCCCTCTTGAGGTTAGATCTATTATACTAGTCAGTAGGACTGAACACAGATATTAAAAGTTTCGAATTGAACAGAATAATCGGATAGAAAATATCCAGAACCGGATCGAACCGTTGACTTTTTGACTTTCTCCGAACCGAACTGGACCGAATGAAATGTTTTGATACGATTCTGGATATTAAGATATATTCGGACCGAATTGAACCGAACTATATCGAATTGAATTGGACCGAAATAACCGAAATTTTTTAATTTTTAATTTATAATATATAAGTAGTAGTAATTGAATAATGTATAGATAACACAAAAATTATAAAATTATACATGACATTATACTAATTATTAAATTATATTAAAATTATATCAAAAGAAAATTTAGATGAATTATAAATTTATAATTATAAATGTATATACCTCAATTTAATTTAATATAACTATTGATATTTATATAACTTAAATATTAGATTCATTAAATTTGTATTAATGAAAAATTAATAATATAATATAAATTAAATTTTAATAATACTAAAATATAACCATATATTACAATTAAATATTTTAAATTCACTACATATATGGTTTAAAAAAAAATTAATATATGTTATAATTAATTAATGAGTAATAATAAAAAAATATAATACATTAGTATGTAAGTCCAATAACATTATCATTTTAATTGTAATTATATTTATATGATACTAATAAAGTTTTAGATTAAAATTTTATTAGTATCTAATACTGTAATTTTTAAAAATATTCTTTTATTAATTAACATTTATGAAATACATTATCAATAAGAAATTATTTGTAATAAGCTAATAACCCGTATAAAAAGTTAGAAAGTGATTATAACTTATAAGAAATTATTTATTAGTTTTAAGTAGTATATAAGTTAAGATTAAAATTATTTGAATTAAATAAAATATTATTATTATTATATTTATATCATATTTACAGTGATTATATTTTTCTAATTTAAAATCATTGATAAATTCTAGGTTTTGATTGTTTTTATTCATATAAATTATCAAATTGCATATTTTTGTTTCTTTTTTTTTTTTTCAAGATATCTGAATCTCCGTATTGTATTGGATTGAATTGGACCGGAACCGAAATATCCAATCTCCGAATTGTATTGTCCCGAAATTTTCGAAACAATACAATACGGAGATTTTTTATTTTGATTCTGGTTCTCCACAAATTAAAATCCCCGAAATTCAATCCAATTCCGGAGATTTTCAAATTCCCGGATTGGACCGAACCATGCTCAGCCCTACCAGTCAGTCAGTATTTTATGAAATACATTATTTAGTCCCTCCATCCAAAATTAAGTGATTTTTTTTAGCCATTACTTATAGGGAAAAAGTAAGAAATACCCTCATATTACATATCAACAAACTCTCCTAGTGGAACTTTAGGAAAGATTTTGATGAATTCGAAAGATTTGGCTTTCAAGATCAGGTGGTTTAGAAAGTAATGCTAATGGATTTACGTTTTCCAAAACTCCCTTGTATAGCATTTGAGAGAGTTTTGTTTGTCATATGAGGGTAAATTTAACTTTTTCTCTATAATTAACAGTCAAAATGATTCAATTTTGAATGGATAGCATGGTTTTAAAAAACAACCGTTACGTTATGTAACAAAAATTTAGCGTTCCGTTACCGTTACAGCCGTGAAAAAACGGACAAAAAAAAAATGCAGCCTTAACGGCCGTTACATTAATTTTGGCAGATTTTCTGCCATGGATTTGAAGAATATGCAGAGTATTCTCTAAATTATTAATTTTGGTCAAAAATTATACATGTAAAGTCTTTATTTTAAGAGTATTATGCTTATTAATTAGTTATAACTCTTAGATTTAGTAATTTATATCAATATTTCTCATTTTGCAATTTTTTGCTAAAAAATTGTGTAGCGATTGGCCGTTACCGTTACGTTATGGCCGTGATGACCCCGATACCGCGAAAGTGACCGCGACCGCAATTTAAATCTATGATGGACAGACTAAATAATTGACATTTTCAGAGATTAGGGACTAAATAATTTATTTTTGAAAAACAAAGAACTGACTAGCATATTAGGTAAAACCTCAGGGGAAAAAAAAGTAAATTACCCTAAAAATAATCAATTGGAACATTGATTAAAGGCTTCATTTGGTAAACTCTTTTTTTTTTCTGCTTTTGGCTATTGTAGCACCAATAAATGTAAGAATAAATTCGATTTCCAGTAGGAAGCAAGCAGTACTGCAGAAGGATGAAATGATATATCATGTATTCATATCTAGTCTTACCTTTGTCACATCACCGTGTGAAACTCCTGTAAACCACAGGAAAAATAAAAAGATAAGTTATCAAATGAAATAAAGTTCACCATGACACAGAAAACACACAAGACACCCCAATCCATCATATGGTCAAACACAACTATTGACAAGAAGCACAATTTCTAAGCCTAGCAATTACTTTGATAATGCATTTCCATGATACAAAGCATCCTTAAAGAACAGAACTAGCAATAAAATCTGATAAGTCATGCCAAAGTTATAATATTAACCACGAGTAAAGTTAAATTTAGTAAAAATAACTGTAGACCCCATTTAAGACTTTCAAGAAAATCAGAAAAACTAACCAGAAGATTGGCCTCCTGCAGGCACGTTATTCTTTGTATCCATTGTTCCTGAGGCAACCTGAAGAATCAAGGTGGATCAATGCCAACCATTGGGTTAACCATACAAACAAGGATATCCTCACACAAAATATAGAAGTCATCTGTTCCATAAATATGACTTTGATCACTAAGTTTTGCCACAATGTTCATATGGAAAATGATTTGGAAACATATGCCCAAGCCAATTTTAGCCTCTCTTCTACCTCAGAAAAAGAGAAAAAAAAAGCCTAATGAAAAAAAAAAATACCTTTTTTCAAATTTTCAATTGTACCAAAACCTTTAAAAATGATCAGTACCCTAAATCTAACAAATTAGTTTCAATAGTATCCAACAAATCAAAATTAAAAACAACAATATTTTAATACTAATTTAAATAAGTTTTTTTTTTCATTTGTCCACCCCTCACTTTTATTCTCACTCTCTCTCTCTTCAAACCTAAATTCAATACTCTTACCATTTTTATATTAAATATAAAAATATATTTTTATAAAAGGAAAAATAATGGAAACTATAGTTTTATATCCATTTATATATGGAGGGAGATGGGGAGAAAGGAAAGAAAAGTGGGTGGGAAGGAAAAAATATAAAAATTATTTTTTTTAGATTAGTGATAAAATATATATATTTTCAATTTTGACTTGTTGGGTACACAAATGAAACTATCTTTTCATATTTGGGGTACAATAGATTATTTTTAAAAGTTTAAATATAATTGAAAATTCATGCAAACGTTTAGGGTTTTTTTGTCATTAAGCGAAAAGAAAATATTGTTTTTCCAAACTTCAAGTACAGATCAGTGATGACGTAATTCAAAGACTATCTGAAACTTTTAAGTTTAGGTTGGACTAACAGATCAAAAGGACCTTTTTACTTTCAATAAAAGAAAATTACTAGCACACTTACTGCATTTCCTGAGCTGGATGGTTCTTTGGCATGATTCTCTTCATCCAGAAAATGAGATGGAAGGTCTTTTTCTGAAACAGCAAAGAATTTAATTTGACTAAAAACAAAAGGGGAAAGGAGGGGAGGGGGAAAGACTGGAAAAGAAACACAGCATCTAGATCACAAAGTAGTTCAAGCAGAGGAAACATGACAAAGTAGTTCAAGCAGAGGAAACATGATCATTGTTACAGAATACGGAACAGATGCAAAAGCCAGATGATTAACCTTGCAAAAATGGTACAGAAACTTCTCCACCACCAACTCTCAAAACATTCTCCTTCAAATCAATAATGCACTGCAGCCATAGGGTAAACTTTCAATAAATTCAAAAGATACAGATAAACTTCAACAATTAAAGCTTCAAGTAGACCATCAGATAAAAAACCCCAATTGCAAATGCTACCTGATGCTTGCGGAGCATATCAAGCCCAAAAAGAAATTCCATGTTGGGAGAATCCAGTACCAAGAAGGAGCACGGGTAAAATATATTCCCAATCTACAGAGAATTGAACAAAAAAACAAACAAAGGAATTCAACTAAGTTAGAGTCGGCTTTAAGCATATAGTGACAGAAACAAATAACCAAATGATGGCACAAGAAATATTCCTCAGTTAAATGCTTGCACAATGTTCAATCAATGAAATGTGGAAAAGAAGGGCAAGATGCAATCATACACTGGAAAATGCAAGCATTTAGAGATACATACGCACGTCAAAATATGCATGCCTAATATTCTTTAAGCAATTTTATGGCTTGCACACATTTGCAAAAAGAAAAACGATGAAGATGTATAACGAGAGGAGGGAAAGAGTTACCAAAAATAAAATAAAATAAAAAATTCCAAAGGAAAACAACAAGAAGAATTATACATTGACCCAGTTTATCCATATATTTTCAAATCTCAATGACTATAGATGAACTAATAATTGTTGTCAAATGCACGATTAATCATACCAATATAAGTACATGGAATATAAGAAAAGGAAAAATTTCTTTTGATTGCAGAAGAAAAAAATGTTAAAATGACTTTGATAGAGACAGCTGCCCATGCAAATACATGCATATATACATATACAGTAGAACCTCTATATAAGAATAACCTCTATATTATTATAAAAAAATTTGGCCCCAACTTGGGCCAGTTGTAAATAACCTCTAAATTGTAATAAGTTATAATGTTTTTAAATCCCGTACTAAGAAAGTATACCTCTATATAGTAATAATTGTATATATATATATGATAAGGCTATAATATATTATATATTTTTTTTATTTCAATATAATTTAATATAATTAATTATTAAAACATATAAAATGGATAAAGAGATAAAATCAAGTCAAAAGACTTGCATCTACCTAAAAGATTTTTACACTTATCTACCTAAAAGACTTTTTCACTTATCTATATAATTTTTTTTTAATATAATTTTATTCATTTTCCATTAATATGCCAATACTTTATTGTTCTTTAATTAGTGTTATTATTAAGGATGTTGTTTTTGGGTGTTTAATTTATACTAGAAAAAAAAATTTGTACTATACCTCTATTAAATTATAACCTCTCAATAAGAATATAATTAGTAGGGTCCCAAGAGTAATCCTATATAGAGGTGCTATTGTATGTATATAAATGCAAATACAGATACATATACATATAGATAGATCAAAGGACGGCAATTGTAAACTGCATGTACAAACACACACAATTCCCCAAAGATAAACTAGCTTAGCGCAATAAACAGCTAAAATTGTCCTAGAATCCTAGTGGGTATTCTACCTTGATTGGAGCTACATGTATCCGACCCAATATCTCGGATTGACCCACTCCACGAGCAATGCCTTTATAACGTTGATCCAAAAGCCTCAGCAACCTGAAATAGACATGCCAACAACAGTCATGGTGGGCTCCAATTTTAATTTCTTGTGAAGAGGTAAAATATCACATCCACACTACTCTTAAAATAAGAGCAATAAAAGCATGGAATTCCATATTGTTCACTTGACAAGAAGCAAGTCCAATGTTCATTAGATAAAACTGCAAAGACTTATGAGTAGAAATCAAAATTGCTACATGATAGATGACTAGTGAAGTGTATCCTCAACTTCACAAGCTGAAAAGGCAAATGTCTAACCTTTGGGTATCTTACCAAATAACTGATATTCTGGTAATACTCATATACATGTAATTACGCAAGTCTGGACATGCATAAACCAATAATATAGAGCACCAACACTTCATTTTTTTAATACTGTGGCAGTGTCAGAGATTTCTCCAACACAGACATGGAGCGGATATGCACTCAACACAGCTCTGCTGTATGTGTTGGAACAATGACGTGCACACCTGACACCGCTCCATACATGTCAAAATTTTGTAATAACATTTGGTTTGAGGACATAGAAAGGGCACACGTTAAGATACATGGACAATTTTAAGGACGTCAAGGAGTCAAATTTGGGATTCTTAAATTTATAGGGACTAAATACTTATATCTTACTTGATTAATATATGGAAAAGTCTTTAGTTTATGAAAGCATTATATGGAAAAGAAGGCATGAATTCTTGTAATGGTAATCTTAGAAGAGTTTAATTTAGTTTCAATAACTACCTGCTCAAGTGATAAGTCGCAATCCATTTATACTCACATAACTCATCCATAAAACCTTTCATTTAACTATAGCACTACTCTTGATACACATGATGGGCTAGATTTTCAACTTTAAGTATGCTAAAACCATATATATGTGATAGATACTAAATCATATTTATTTAGAATATATTTTCCCTTCACTTCAATCTCATAATTTAAATTTGAAATAATTATATATGATATATTATATATTTGAAATATATATTATATGCATCTTCTTATTAATGTGTGCCTCCCATATCGCATCCTAATTTTTTAAGAATAGCAATTTTGGCATGTCCGTATTATGTCGTAAATATGTCTTGTTTCCATGTCTTAATGCTTCTGTCATTGAAACAGAGCATAACAGAGAGATTATAATATGTAACACCAAATCAATAATTATTCACTCAATTTGCAGAACTCAACTATAATAAAATAAACATAACTATGCAACATCACATACCCACATCGCTCAGCACAGTTTTTTGATATTATTGTGGACTGAGCACCACTATCAACAAATGCCTGAAACAAACAGAAAAAAAAATTTCTTGGTTAGGTTTTTGCTTCTATCACAATCCACTCAACCAATATCTATATCAGATTATCACAGAAAAATTCAGTAATAATTCCATAATGAAAGTTCTTTTGAGGAATAAATAACAAGGTAAACAAGAACATGACAGAAATTACAGTTAGTGAAAGACAATGAAAATCCAGTCACGTTGAATAAGTAACACTATTGCATCTTGGTTGCAGCCTGAGCTAATATTTAGTGTCTCTACCTTTAAAGGTACACCATTAACTTCCATGTCAACGTACAACATAACCTGAAAGTTTAAACAAAAAACTTTAAATTTAAAACACAATCAACTAACTTCTGCAGTTCACAAGGTTGAAGAGAATACATACCACCCTAGCAAAAGCTTCAGGGTTGTATTCCAAGGCAGCTGCCCAATTCTCATCAATTCCTTTCTGCATTGGAATTAGGCAATATTGCAAAACATTAAAACATGAAGAACAAAATAGCATCTGATAGCAGGAAAAGAGCTTGCCACGAGAGTATTAGTAATTAAAGCCTTTCTGATGGCAATATTGCAAGACATTAAAACATGAAGGACAAAATAGCATCTGATAGCAGAAAAAGGGTAAAAAAAAAAGCTTGCCACGAGAGTATTAGTAATGAAAGCCTTTCATCAGAAATGAATCAATTGATTTACTGCAACTGTCAATATATTAAAGAAGTTAATCGATTACATAAGAATCACCCCCCTTGTTTTTGGGAACTTGGTGTGGGTTTAAGAAAAATCCAAAGCCAAAAAATTGGAATTCATCAAGTTAGAACTTCACATGGAGTTGTCACTCAAAACATCTACAACATTGCAAAGCGATGCAGTTCCTATAATGTTACTGATTCATCAGGAAGAAATTAATGCAAAAAATAACAATTTTTACATCAATAAAAATAAAATAATAAAAAAGAAAACTTTTTGTAAGTAATTGCCTATTAACTGTAACACTTGAAAATGCAAATTAAACTGACCTGACGAATGGCAGCTTCAATTTTCTTCTGTGACTCGACATCAAAAGGATCTGCATCAAGAAGGGCCTATAACACGCAGCAGAAGAATATAGGTAAATAAGTGTCTCTATTTAACAAGTATGATCCATTTATAAAGACACTGAAATTATATTTTTTTTTTAATAAATAGGTGCAAGTCAAAGCAATAAACAATGAGAGGCCTTTTGATTGCGAAACAATGACTGTCCTCAACAAAATTTACTGAATTACCGAGTAACTACATTGCATCAGTATATCAAAATGCAACTTAAAAAGAATAGAAGGAAAATCAGCCTCACCATTACAACGAATTTGTACCTCAATTCTTTTAAAATAAACAAGTATAAATCAGCAATTCATGATAAGAAACCAATTCATTGAAAATGATACTTCTGAATAAAATTTACTGTGTGCCAAGTAATCACATCTAAATACATATTAAATGGACTTAGGGACAGGATTTTATATATAGCAGGCATTTCATAATGTTGAGGCATTTTGTAACAAAAATTTTAGCCTAATTTTTCCACGAAACACCTAGAAATGGTAGATGAAACATGAGAAACGTCCAATTATTAACTTAAGACCTTGCATAATTTATAACTCTTTTTTTAGCCTATATTTTATTAAGTTATTGTTCATTGTTGAAATGATTTTGAAAATGCCTTTAAAAAGTCATGGTAACAGCAGCCGATTACGAATTATTCAGTTTGATTAAAACCAATTCCACAACACCATTTCCATTTCCAATTCTGATTTTGTTATTTAAAACCTTGTTGAGGGGTAAAATAGTGCTAAACACAATATATATTCTATCATCATCATAATCATGACACAATAAATTGTTAGAAATATAAGACTTATTTTTGGGCCCCTAATCTACAAGGTTGACTTTTCAAGCACATGGTTATGTGACATGGTTATGATATACCATACACAAGCCTCTTCAACCAAGTGGTCCAAAATTCAAAATCCGGGCACCCTGTTTACAATTACAGTTCAGCACAAGGTCATGGCAGGCCTATTCTTGTGAATGCATTGGGCTTTAGCATGAAGGTACTTCTTAGAGGTTTTTAAATACACACACACATATCCTTCAACATTCATCTACAAACTTGAACTTCTAAAAGATGAGAAGTCCTTTAAGAAAAATATGGCAATGAACTGAAAGGAAAAGCTAGCCACTCACAAACTCCTCCTCTTGTTGGCGCCGTAATTCAGATCTTTGGCGATGTCGTTGCCGTAAGAGGTCCTGGAGTCTGTTGAGATCATTTCCAAGCAGAACTTGGGCAAGTTCTGGATCAGTCTGTGAATCCAAAATAAATTTATAGCATAAAAATTTTAACTGAGGTAATCAAACTGTAGAAACCAAGAAGAAGTTGGAACCAAATTAAGCCACCACCCAGCATGACACTCAAATATTTGTGACACCTCAACTAATAGCAATAAAATATACGGAAAATGATCAAGACCACAGAAAATTTCCATAGCTTACAATCACAATAGGCTTATAATGCATAGAGACTGAATGACAGAAATAACAATATTTGACAGGCAATGCATCATCTTCAAAGGGAGAAATGATAAGGAGAAGAAATGAGTGAATATAAGCTTCAAAAACTGACTGACTTGTCTTACATCAGAATTTTTGTCGTCACAACATAACAGCATTAAACAGAGTATGAAATTTTCCAATATTCCTAATTAACAAGGAAAGAGCGAAAATAATGAAGAAAATAACCATCCATTAAACCTGAAACAATTGAGCCATCATATTAGAATCACTTCGAATGTGTTGTTGAAAAGCACCAGGGTTCACAGCAGACCCATCAGGATTGAATCTCAAATCACTTGCAGGTGCACTGAAATAATTTGCAAATCCTCATTTAGCATAACAAGCCATGGAATATATTTCAATTTGATAACTTAGTATTTGACTGACGCTGCACATGTGTGCATTTAGCAAGAATAAGAGCATAGTGAACTTAAACAAAATCCCATAAAGGCCACAAATAAAGCTACAATGGAAGAAAAAGTAAAAACCACTAACAAAGAGAGGATACGGCTGAATACTTGATATAAATAAAAGCAAGTAGAGATTCTTGGGTTCATGCATGATACATCAAATGCACTACTTAGAAGGATTTAATTCATGAAATTATCACACAAAAAGATCGACTGGATAACCCAGGATCTCTTAGCAAATCCCTTTAACATCTTCTTATGACTTGCATCTACAATTAATGCCAGTGCTCAGTTTCTAATAACCTTACAATGTGACCTTATAGCATATAATGTCTAACTTTAATACCAAAATAACCCAATTCACAAAAAAGACATGCTTTTGAATATCAGAGTTTCCACTATTCAAGGCACCTAATAAATAACATTCTTAATCCAACAATACAACTCCCTTAATAAAATCAATCCCATTCACCAAATTTATGAGCATATACTGAATGTAGTTAGAGTTTCCAACTTGCTGCATTCAACAGTTCAATAAAATTACAAAATCAATTGATTAAAAGTCTATATCACAGAATCATTGCCAAAGCAATATTATAATTTCTAGTTTAGTTAGGGGACTATCAATGCCAACTGTGAACACATGGAAGCAGTATGAAGCCGCCAAATCAGAATGGGTGATGGGTATTCCTATTATCTATTCAAGCACACTAGATAGGTAAATCAAAACTACAGTATTACCTAGATGCAGCACCAGCAACAGCACCAGAGACCATCATCACCAAATCCTCATCTTTAACACCCAATGCACTCAATTTCTCATTATTCCTCATTTCCCTCCCATTATGGAGCAGCTGCTGCTGCTGCAATGGCACCTGTGTCTGCTCATACAAGTACAAATAACAATAAGAATTAAAAAACAGCAAACATTATTTATTAAATTTCAATTCAGTTTGATTATTTAAATAAAGTACAGAGAATACTGAGCTAATGCAAATTCGATTTCAGATAGTTAAAAGGAATTAACCAATAGAATTCCAAACAACTTTCTCTCAACTTTCTGGGCAACCAAACAAACAGTAATCTTACTGAAACAGATAAGAAGAGAGAGTGAGAGTGAGAAAGAGAGAAAGAGATCACCTCCACTTCGAGCAGAGCTTTCACGTTCTCAACCTTCAATTAGATTAAAAAAAAAAAAATTCAGTAAAGAATTCCATAATTAAACATTTAAGCATTGAAATTAGGGTTTTGAAGGGAATTACAGATTCATGGGCATCGACTTCTAGAGATATGATCTGTTCATCAGCTGTCATTACAGTGATTCTCATCCTCTTTTTTTTTTATCTGATCGGATCTCGGATTTATTAGAGAGTTCAGTGTGGTCACTCGTGGGTATAAACTGATGTGTCGTGCTATATACGGAAATTTGGATTTCTTGTTAGAGAAGAAGGTTTTTGTCCATTTTGTTGACCATTACTTACTTTCTTCCTAAGATTTTTTTTTTTTTTTTTTTTTAAATGTATAAACACACATACACCTTATGAATCTTGCAATATGATAAAATAAAAAAAAAAAAAAAAAAAATTCTTGTCAGTAAATACTTCTTTTTTTTTTTTTTTTCATTAGAGATCATCTGAAAGTTTTTTATCAAAACCCACCGAAATAGCTGACGTGTCATATGTCATCCTAACTATTTAGCTCAGCACATGACGCCGGGTTCACATTATATGAAGTTTAGTGAGTATGTTAAAAAAATATCAAAGTTTAGTGATTTTTAAAATCATCTATATTTTTCACCTTTTGATTTTTTTAATTATTTTTTATTTCAAAATATTTTTAAATTATTTTCACTAATATTTTTTTAATTATTTTTTATCTTTTTTATCAAAATATTCTTTTAATTCTTTAAAGTGAAAATATTCTTTTAATTTAAATTTTATTTAATTTTCATAAATTCAAATAATAAATTTTATCTAAAAATCAATTTATAAATCCAAATCCATTAGTTACTTTTTTTATTCAAAATATTCTTTAATTTTTTTTTAAGTGAAAATATTCTTCTAATTTAAATTTTAGAAAAAAAAAGAATTATTTTGTCACATTAAAATTTAAATAAGTTATTTATTGATTTGAATATAAGACCATCTAATAAATTTTAAATTTTAATTATTTAGTTGTTATCTTCTATGCAAGAATTTATATAAATTCTTGAGATCATCTAATAGATTTAATTGTCATTAATCTATTAGAAGAATATCTTATAATTTAATAAGTTTAAATTAGAATAATATTTTCACTTAAAAAATTAAAAAATAATTTGAATAAAAAAAAAAAGTAACCAATGATTTTGGATTTATAAATTGATTTTTAAGGAAAATTTATTGTCTGAATTTATGAAAATTAAATAAAATTTAAATTAGAAGAATATTTTCACTTAAAAGAAAATTTTAATGAAAAATAAAAAATAATTAAAAGAATATTTTAAATAAAAAATAATTAAAAGAATCAAAAGTTGAAAAAAAATATAAATTACCTCAAAAATCACTAAACTTTGATATTTTTTCAATATAGTCATTAAACTTCATCTTATGTGGAACTGACATGGAGTGCTGAGTCAGATGGCTGGGGTGACATGTGATGTCACGTCAGTTATTTCGATGGAGTTTTAGCTTGAAACTTCCATGTAATCTCTGATTAAAAAAAATAAAATTTTAGGTATTTGCCAGAAAAAAAAAATCTTTTGTGATCACATTGCAAGAATCACCAAAGAGCTGACATCGATGAAATTTCTTTTGTGATCTATTGAAATTTAATACTAAGGGCCAAATTAACCCCTCACATTAACATTTTATTGCTAATGGCCAAATAAACCCCTTATTTTAAAAGAAGTCTAATTAGATTAAAAAAAAATTAATTTGTATTTCAAATTGACATAATGTCAACAAGAAAGTATTTTCTAGCCAATTTATATGTCAATTGAGATTAAGGTGGTGTCTTAGGGTGTGTATCTTAGCCCTGGCCATGAGCCGGTTCAGAATCGGATCCGAACGGCCAAAAATCAAACAAAAATCAAAACAATAGTTACGGTTCCGGTTCGGTCCTAACCCATAACTATTTATGGTCTGGTTCAGGTTCCATAAAACCTTGAATTAGAACCAAAATTGCCGGTTCGATTCTAGTTCAAACCGCCACCGAAAGGAAAGCCTTTGGGTTTTAAGAGCAATTTTTGTAAAAATAAAAAATTGGTTTAGATTCGGTTCGGAACCGAAACCGAACCGTCTATCTATGGTCCAATTCCAATTTTATAAAATATTGAATCAAAATCACCGGTCCGATCCGATTCTAATTCGGTTTGGAGTCGTGGTAGGGTGTCTTAGAGTGGGCACTACATAAATGCTTTTAGCATTTATTCATTTTGCACTTGACTAGTCAGTATTTATCATGAGTATGAAAACTGATACATTAGAGGTATGTTATTCCTAGTCCTCTCGTACTCGAAAAAAATCCTTTCAATGCTCAAACGCCCATATCATATATGGATTGAACTAATGTCTCAAGTGCCAAAAAGCCGACATTAAGATGCTAAACCTTCTCGTCGATATGAGCTCTTAGGAAAGATCAACCTACTATAAAGTAACTTTTATCTGTTGAGCGATGACTCTTCCACTCGACACCGTCAGATCACTAAGGCCATCTTTCACCCTTACTCAACGAGTGCTTTGATAATATGATTCAACACTTAATAAGGATGTAATTAAGTCGAATCGAGTTGAAACAGTGTTGAACTCGAACTCAACTCTATTAGAAAACTCAAGGATAGGGATGACAATTTTAACTCACTTAACCCGATCTACCCATCCCATTTATAAATGGATCAGTACTTGCGTCAAATACCTATTTATATATTTTATATTATATTATAGAGTTAATTAAAAAAAATCATGAAGTTTTACGAAATTTGCAATTTTTACATGAACTATTAATTTTGGCAAATTGGATCATATTCTTTTAATTTTTGGTAAATTTTGCACCGAGAACACCTCATACCAAATTTACAGTGGTTGAAAATGACGTGACAATTTTTTAGTAATATTATTGCCACGTCAAATTCTAACTGGGATTTAAAAAAAAAAAAGAAAAAAGGCAAATTGAAACGAAGCAGTTTCAAGCCAACCTTTTATTTTCTTCTTCTTCTTCTTCATCTTCATCTTTTGTAGATCCAAGTTTTTTGTCGACAAAGAACAACCATCATTGGAGCTACACATGTGATTGGTTTTTCCATAATAGCATGTTGCCTGCAAATCAAGAATCATACGAAGACATGAGAGGCTTAGAAAGGCGTAAAAGGGAAAGATTTTTCCCTAAAAATTATCAACAATTCATGCCTGATCCCAGGCATTCATTCTATTATCCACCTACATGGATTACCTCATCCCACAAATGAGAAATATTACCACTTAGAAGGTCAAAATTGTAATTTTAGAAACTTACAGGTGCATTATTGAGAAAACACATGGGCTTGTAAAAAGAAATAAAGCTTATTAATAAATAACTAAAATAAAAACCTCTAGTTCTAATATGCCATCCTGCTTTTGTGAGTCTATAACTCCTCTGTCCTCGGTCAGTTTCTCATGCTTTAATATTTTTATTATTTTCGGTTGCAAATTTTTGTTTATTGGTGGCTTCAATATGTTTATTTCTCTCTTTTTTTGCCCTTTTTTGGCTTAAAGAATGGTAACTATGTAGTACATATTGAGCTCAATGATCTTGAAATTTCTTTAATTATTGAATTTTCTTGGATCTGCAGAAGACGAAGACGAAGACGAAGAAGAAGAAGAAAAGAAAAGAAAAGATTGGCTTGAAATGGCTTCGTTTCAATTTGCTTTTTTTCTTGTTTTTTCATTTTTCATTTTTTTTTTAAATCCATCTCAGAATCTGACCTGACAATAATATTACTAAAAAATTTCCATATCATTTCCGACCATGATAAATTTGGTCTGAGGTGACCCCGGTGTAAAATTTGTCAAAAAATGAAAAAAATGTAATCTAATTTGTCAAAATTGAAATTTCATGCAAAAATTGCAAATTTGATGAAAGTTCATGAATTTTTTTTTAATTAACCCTATATTATATATATTAAATAAACATATGTAAAATATATATATATATATATATATATATATATATACACACACACACACACACACTTAAAAAATAAATGGGTATCCATAATTTGACCCGACCCAACTCGATATAAGACGGGCACTACAAACAAATTAGGGATTAGCGGCTATAGAAAGTAGTCGCTAAGCCCTCTTTTATAGTCGCTAAACAAAATAGCAACTAAAAAACGTAGTTACTATTTTCCTAGTAGCTTTTTTTTTTTTTTTTTTTTTTTGCGACTAATTAGTCGCTGATAAGCAACTAAAGATGTGTTGGTCATTGGTTAGTGACTAAAACAAAAAGTCACTAAATTAGTCAAATATTGTCGCTAAACCAATCTCCAGATTACAAGTTAGCAATTGAAGTGATGACTAATTAGAGACTACACCTTCAATCGCTAAACTTGGCTACTAAACCTTATAGTTGCTAATTTTTTTTACAATTTTTTTTTTGTATTTATTTTTTAAATTTGAACGTTGCACTAAATGGTAATAAATATTGGGTGCCCAAAAAATGTATTTAGACTTAATTGAGCGTAACTGAGCTTATTGAAGTTATTTTGTTATTATCCCCTTTAAAAGAACATGTGAAAATGGACTTTCCCTTTTATTATTTGTTCTAACAAACACACAATAACAAAGAAATAAGAATTTTAAAAAAAAAAAAAAAAACTTTATCTTATTAAAATAAATAAAAATAATTACAAAAATGCAGTATTATAGTTCATATAAAAATAATACATACACAAAAAAAAAAGATTATATAATTACAAATTTAGCATAGTAGAGTTAGCATCCAATTTAGGCAGCACAAGTGTCACGACCCGACCCTAAAAGCACATGACTAGCATTAGGAAACGGAAAAGTATAAAGTTTTTAGAACTCGTAGTAAGTTTGACTAACCACTAAATGACCAAACTGCAATATGACAGTTGTAACTATCACAAAATAAGGGTTATGGACCCACTTGTTTAACAGAACATGTGCAAAACATCTTATTAATATTACTCAGGACTACAATTTTAAACATATCAAATCATCATCATCCAGTTCCTACTAAACATAACATCACATAAACCATAATGAGGAAGCTCAGCTATCCTCTAAACTCATCAAGCTTATACAAGAAACTATACAACTGACCAAACAATACAGAATTACAAATAATGAAAAATAACAATGCGGAGTTCTAGAAATTTATAATACAAATAATCAATATGAGATTAATTACAAAACCAAAAGATATTATGATAACATAACTTCACTGCAGGAGGATGAATAGCAGGAATAACTTAATTAAATTTTTTTCTCAAACTCAACTTGCAACCTAGAAAAATAGAGAGACAGGGGTGAGCGCCTCAACTCAGTGAATGATATTAACAAATATACAAACCTGATCTTCTACAATCATTCTATATAAAAAATATTCATGCATCATGCCAAACAGACAATCAATCACATAATCATCCAAGGATGTGAATTAGTCGATAAGAACTATACTAAACCTCAATCTGCGGAGCTGACCCCCTACCTTGGCTCTCTTATTTTCAAACTACGGGGCCACGGTGAGTCCATCTCTAACCAGACATTTCTATACTCTCTTATCCACAGTAATTTTATTTAAAAAAATATTTTTATCTAAAAAGATAATTGATAATGTAAAAGCTTTTAAAAGAATCATATATATATATATATATATATATATATATAGTTATGAAATTTCATTTTTCTTAAAACTTCTTTACTAGCTTATAAATAAATTTATTTTAATATAAATAATTTATCTTATAAA
>CATKHJ010031751.1:0-10144 GCA_949750685.1 Vernicia montana | reverse complement strand
TCTTAAGATGATTGAAGTATTATTTTGCCTTTGTTCATTTTGGATGATCATTATGTTGATCTTTGATCCATAGTGAACAATGGAATGATTATGTATCGAATGATGATGGATAATGATATGTAATGGTTCTTTAAAGTATATGTATGATTTTAATTATTGATCTAGGTTATGATTAGATGGTTCTACGAGTACTTGGTGGTCTTAAACCTACCCACGCCCTAGGACCGTCACACCAAGGAGGATGGGGTGTGACATATAGTAATACATTAAAAGAGGTCAAGAAAACACTGTAGATGAACAGTGTTTTCTCAATTGATTTGGTGTATTTGAAATCTCTTATTTGTCCCTAGATCCCTGTTATCCCATCTCTAAAACGGCGCCGTATCGCTGTACCATAATATGTGAAATGTTTGTTTTGCCCATTCCTTTCAACCCTAATTTTTCTTTGTTTTGCTCCTTCCTTTCAGCCGCCTCTCGCTTTTGTCCCTCATTATCTCTCCTTCCATAATTATCTTCTCTTAATTTCTTTCTTCCTTTGATTATTTTATGTGTTTTTGGTTCCTGATTGTTCTTGGTTTCGCTATTTTGTGTTTGTTTCCTTTATCACTTTGGCTTTTTGCTAAATTCCTCTCAGATTTGCTTTTGGGTCTGCATGCATGTTTACGGACTCTGGGTTTTTTTCTCCCTCTTTCGCTTATGCTGTTGTTGATCGGTGCACCAGTTCGACTGAGATGGGTCAGTCCTGGTTGGAGGTGGGGGTTCTGATTTGTTCTGTTTTTTATTTTAGTTGAGGTCTGTGCTCTTTTGCTTCTCTTCTGTAAATCGGTGGGCGGCGCCGCTCCATTGGTTTGTGGCTGACCAGGACGGCGTCGTTTCACCCATTTCATACTGCTATGGACCTTAATCTCTTCAGGTTAGTCATATTGGAAACTTTTATAAGTAACCCTAGGCTTTTTAGTCCTTTTGTTTAGTGGTATTTTGAATTAATTGTGTTGTTTTTATTATTTTACTGTTAAATTTTTTGCCTTTCTTTTTTATGATTTTCTTTTATTTCATTGTTTTTTATTTTTATCCTTGAGTTGCTAATCATCAATTTTTTTTTGGTGTTTTTTGCATGTTTGGTTTCCTGATGGTGAGCTGTGGTGTACTGAAAATGGGTTGGATGAGGTTTGCAAATCATGGTTATTTGCTGGGGCTCACTGTTTGTTCGTGTTGCCTTTTATACATATCATTTTTATAGTTTGAGATTAGTGTTCGTTTCCCATTATATTTTTTTTAAAAGATATTTGAAGTTATATAGATTTCTTGGTTTTGAGTTTTGTGGTACACGTGGCTCCTGTGTTGAATATGATTTTCCCCTTTAGCTTCTATATTAGGGGTCTGCTCTGCATGAATCATTATTGAATATTGGTTAAACTTCCTCTGTGATATCTTTTAATATCTCCTAAATTGAATCTGATTGGCCCCTATTTAATACCTTATGTCAGAGGTTTTATTTGCAGTCAAATTATTGCTAATTAGGGGGCTAAATAGCCATGACAATATCATTTTATATCTCCTGTATTAAATATGATTGGTTCCTCTTTAGTCTCTCTATTAGGGTCTATTTGTCTTTAAATCATTGCTAAGTACTCTCTTAAACCTCTCTATGATATCTTTTAATAGCTGCTGAATTAAAGCCGATTGGCCTCTATTTAAGCCCTACAATAGGGAGTTTATATTAATAATCATTACTAAATACTTAGCTAAGCTATCTCATTGGTATCTTCTTAATCTTTTGTGTTGAGTTTGATTGGCTCCTGCTTAACCCCTGCAATAAGGGTCTATTTGTGTGAAAATCATTACTGAATACTGGTTTTGATTGGCTCTTATTTATATTCTAATATTTTTTTAATGGTGTTTTTGTATTATAAATACTTCTGCTCTTGTGTTGAATGCTATCCATCTCCTCTCTGTCTTCTTATTTGTTTTCCAGGTATATCTCATTCTTTAATTCATTATTTTCATTAATAGTAGTTGTTTGTATGGCTTTATCTAAATTGTTTTTACAGTTTTGAGATTTACAATGTTTTTTTTTTTTTTTTTTTATGTTCATTTGCTATTTTCTATTACTTTTCTAAGAGTGTGTTTTTCTGTTATGCTTTTTTAAAAGAAAAAAAAATTTGCATTTAGTTTTCAAATAACTATTGTTTTTGGTTTTTTTTTTTTTTTTGGGCTCTAAAGGGCAGTGCTTACTTGCTTTATTTGAGTAATGCACTGCATTTTATTTCATAAATCTCTCTTTCAATATGTAATTTTTTATTTGGTCAATGCATTGTGTTCTAATTTAACTTGCATTGCTTTAGTATCTTTGGCATTTAAAATATTTTGCTGTATTCATATAGTCTTTTTGTTTATTTTGAGTAATTAGTTTATATGTTTGTTTAGAGTTTTTTTTTTCTTGCTTGGTCTCTGTGGTGTTGTTTTGAATTTTATTTTTGCTATTACTTTACATTTTTTTTGGGAGGTAACTAGTTTTTTCTTCCTTTTTTGTTTTGAACATTTTTTATTTTTTTGTTTATGTTTTTCGAGTTGTCTTTCTTCTTAATAAGAGTCTAGTACAAAGAAAAAAATGCCCTCTTCATTTGCTATAAAAAGAGCAGACATTTCCCTTAACTATGATTTTATGTTTTTTTATTGGTTAAATATATTTTTATTCAGATTGCTGATTCTGCCTTGGTTGTTTTTATTTTGCATTTGCTTAAATCAGATGTTTTATTTGCTCTTTTGGTTATTTTTTTTTTATTTTGATGCTCCTTTGCTTTGTTTGTTAGCTTCCAAAGTATTCTCTTTGGCTTGGTTAATCTCCCTCTGTAAGTTGCTGTTATATATATATAAATTAAGAAAAATTCAAGTTTCAGGACAATATACTATCTATGTATATATTGCAGCTCATAATTTATGATATGTTTATTTGATTTGTACCTGAATATATATCTTTCTAGATCACTTGGTGGTTGAAATATTACAACTATATACATAGCTGCGATATATAATGATATGGTAGTATAACAATATAATTGTGATGTATAAATATTTTAATTGTCTTGCTGCTTCTTAGAGTTGCTAAAATAAGACCTAAACTTTGCCTCTAATGCATGTTTTAGGATTGCTAAATTAAAGAAATTTATATATATAGTTGCTCTTTTTCTTTTAACTTTCTAGGAGTTTTTTTCTGTTATGCTTTTTTAAAAGAAAAAAAAAATATTGCATTTGGTTTTCAAATAGCCATTGTTTTTGGAATTTTTTTTTTTTTTGGCTCTAAAGGGTAGTGCTCAATTGCTTTATCTATATAATGCACTGCCTTTTATTTCATAAATCTCCCTCTCTCAATATGTGATTTTTTATTTTGGTCAATGCATTGTGTTCTAATTTAATTTGCATTACTTTAGTATCTTTGGCATTTAAAATATTCTGTTGTATTCAGCTGGTCTTTTTGTTTATTTTGAGTAATTAGTTTATATGTTTGTTTAGAGTTCTTTTTTTTTTCCTTGGTCTCTGTGATGTTGTTTCTTATTTTTTTTCTGCTATTACTTTACATTTCTTTTGGAGGCAACCAGTTTTTTTTCCCTTTTTTGTTTACAACATTTTTTTTTTTTTTCTGTTTTTCGAGTTTTCTTTCTTCTTAATAGGACTCCAGTGCAAAAAAAAAAAGCTCTCTTCATTTGCTATAAAAGGGCAGATATTTCCATTAACTATGATTTTTAGTTGTTTTTATTGGTTAAATATATTTTTATTCAGATTGCTCATTCTGCCTTGGCTGTTTTTATTCTGCATTTGCTTAAATCTAATGCTTTATTTGCTCTTTTGGTGATTTCTTCCTTTTATTTTAATGCCCCTCTACTTTATTTGTCTGCTTGCTTCCAAAGTGTTCTTTTGGGCTTGGTTAATCTCCCTCTGTAAGTTGCTGTTATATATATATAAATTAAGAAAAATTCAAGTTTTAGGGAAGTATGCAATGTATATATATATTGTAGCTCATAATATGTGATATGTTTATTTGATTTGTACCTGAATGTATATCTTTCTAGGCCACTTGGTAGTTAAGATATTACAACAATATAGATAGCTGCGATATACAATGATATAGTGATATAACAATATAATTGTGATGTATAAATATTCTAATTGTCTTGCTATTTTTTAGAGTTGCTAAAATAAGACCTAAACTTTGCCTCTAATGCATGTTTTATGGTTGCAGAATCAAAGAAATTTATATATATAGCTGCAAATGTACTTTTTTTAGCCCATGCCTCTTTTATTGGCCAGACCCTTATTTGTTAGGCAGCTGAATTATAGTAGAAAATTATGACTTGGTTTTGACATAGAAGATTTTGCACTTAATCTTCTATATTAGGGGTTTGCTCTGCATGAATCATTACTGAATATTGCTTAAACTTTCCCTGTGATATCTTTTAATATCTTCTAAATTGAATTTGATTGGCCCCTATTTAATACCTTATGTCAGAGGTTTTATTTGCAGTCAAATTATTGCTAATTAGGGAGCTAAGTAGTCATGCCAATATCATTTTATATCTCTTGTATTAAATATGATTGGTTCCTCTTTAGTCTCTCTATTAGGGTCTATTTGTCTTTAAATCATTGCTAAGTACTCTCTTAAACCTCTCTATGATATCTTTTAATAGCGGCTGAATTAGAGCTGATTGGCCTCTATTTAAGCCCTACAATAGGGAGTTTATATTAATAATCATTGCTAAATACTCAGCTAAGCTATCTCATTGGTATCTTCTTATATCTTTTGTGTTGAGTTTAATTGGCTACTGCTTAACCCCTGCAATAGGAGTCTATTTGTGTGAAAATCATTACTGAATACTGATTTTGATTGGCTCTTATTTATCTTCTAATATTTTTTAATGGTGTTTTTGTATTATAAATACTTCTTCTCCTGTGTTGAATGTTATCCATCTCCTCTCTATCTTCTTATTTATTTTCCGGGTATATCTCATTCTTTAATTCATTATTTTCATTAATAGTAGTTGTTTGTATGGCTTTATCTAAATTATTTTTACAGTTTTGAGATTTACAGTGTTTTTTTTTTTTTTATGTTCATTTGCTCTTTTCTATTACTATTCTAAGAGTGTGTTTTTCTGTTATGCTTTTTTAAAAGAAAAAAAAATTTGCATTTGATTTTCAAATAACTATTGTTTTTGGCTTTTTTTTTTGGGCTCTAAAGGGCAGTGCTTACTTGCTTTATTTGTGTAATGCACTGTCTTTTATTTCATAAATCTCTCTCTCTCAATATGTGATTTTTTATTTGGTCAATGCATTGTGTTCTAATTTAAATTGCATTGCTTTAATATCTTTAGCATTTAAAATATTTTGTTGTATTCATCTGGCCTTTTTGTTTATTTTGAGTAATTAGTTTATATGTTTGTTTAGAGTTTTTTTTTTCTTGCTTGGTCTCTGTGGTTTTGTTTTGAATTTTATTTTTGCTATTACTTTACATTTTTTTTGGGAGGCAACCAGTTTTTTCTTTCTTTTTTGTTTTGAACATTTTTTATTTTTTTGTTTCTGTTTTTCGAGTTGTCTTTCTTCTTAATAAGAGTCCAGTACAAAGAAAAAAATGCCCTTTTCATTTGCTATAAAAAAAGGCAGACACTTCCATTAACTATGATTTTATATTATTTTTATTGGTTAAATATATTTTTATTCAGATTGTTGAGTCTACTTTGACTGTTTTTATTTTGCATTTGCTTATAGCAGATGCTTTATTTGCTCTTTTGGTCATTTTTTATTTTTTTTTATTTTGATGCTCCTTTGCTTTGTTTGTTAGCTTCCAAAGTATTCTCTTTGGCTTGGTTAATCTCCCTCTATAAGTTGCTGTTATATATAGATAAATTAAGAAAAATTCAAGTTTTAGGGCAGTATACTATCTATGTATATATTGCACCTCATAATTTATGATTTGTTTATTTGATTTGTACCTGAATATATATCTTTCTAGGTCACTTGGTAGTTGAAATATTACAACTATATACATAGCTATGATATATATAATGATATGGTAGTATAACAATATAATTGTGATGTATAAATATTTTAATTGTCTTGCTATTTCTTATAGTTGCTAAAATAAGACTTAAACTTTGCCTCTAATGCATGTTTTAGGATTGCTGAATCAAAGAAATTTATATATATAGTTGCTCTTTTTCTTTTACTTTTTTAGGAGTGTTTTTATGTTATGCTTTTTTAAAAGAAAAAAAAAAATATTGAGTTTGGTTTTCAAATAGCCATTGATTTTTGTATTCTTTTTTTTTTGGGCTCTAAAGGATAGTGCTCAGTTGCTTTATCTATGTAATGCACTGCCTTTTATTTCATAAATCTCCCTCTCAATATGTGATTTTTTATTTTGGTCAATGCATTGTGTTCTAATTTAACTTGCATTACTTTAGTATCTTTGACATTTAAAATATTTTGTTGTATTCATCTGGTATTTTTGTTTATTTTGAGTAATTAGATTATATGTTTGTTTAGAGTTTTTTTTTTCCTTGGTCTCTGTGATGTTATTTTTATTTATTTCTGCCATTACTTTACATTTCTTTTGGAGGCAACCAGTTTTTTTTCCCTTTTTTGTTTACAACATTTTTTTTTATTTCTATTTTTCGAGTTGTCTTTCTTCTTAATAGGACTCCAGTGCAAAAAAAAAAAAAAAAAAAAATGCTCTCTTCATTTGCTATAAAAGGGCAGACATTTCCATTAACTATGATTTTTAGTTGTTTTTATTGGTTAAATATATTTTTATTCAGATTGCTCATTTCTGCCTTGGCTGTTTTTATTTTGAATTTGCTTAAATCTAATGCTTTATTTACTATTTTGGTGATTTCTTCTTTTTATTTTAGTGCCCCTCTACTTTGTTTGTCTGCTTGCTTCCAAAGTGTAAGTTGCTGTTATATATATATAAATTAAGAAAAATTCAAGTTTTAGGGCAGTATGCAATGTATGTATATATTGCAGCTCATAATATGTGATCTGTTTATTTGATTTGTACCTGAATGTATATCTTTCTAGGCCACTTGGTAGTTGAGATATTACAACTATATACATAGCTACGATATACAATGATATAGTGGTATAACAATATAATTATGATATATAGATATTCTAATTGTCTTGCTGTTTTTTAGAGTTGCTAAAATAAGACCTAAACTTTGCCTCTAATGCATGTTTTATGATTGCTGAATCAAAGAAATTTATATATATAGCTGCAAATGTACTTTTTCCAGCCCATGCCTCTTTTATTGGTCAGGCCCTTATTTATTAGGCAGCTGAATTATAGTAGAAAATTATGACTTAATTTTGGCATAGAAGATTTTGTTCTTAATCGAACAAGTGTGAGTTGTAGTAAATTAATGTTATTAAAATAGAATATAAGTTGTAATTAAGTTCAATGATCATTGCTAATGTTAATTTTCTTTCAATTTTTTTTACATGTTGCCCAATTAAAATTAGTAAAAAGTCATGGTCTTTTTTATTGCATTGTGGTTTTGCCTCTTTTGGCAGTTATTAATACTGAACATGAGACTTAGATATCTAATTGGATGAGATTAGAGTCATTTCTTTGAAATTTGCCTTTTTAAGACTTTGATTTGTTATTTTGCTTTTATGTTTTTCTTAGATTAGTCATTTTTGTACTTTTTAAGATTTATTTTATTATTTTGTTTTAATTGCCTTGTGATTTTGCCTCTTTGAGTAGTTATTAATACTGAACATTAAACTTAAATGGCTAATAGAATGAAATTAGAATCGTTTCTTTCAAATTTGCCTCTTTAAGGCTTTGGTTTATTATTCTGTTTTCATGTTTTGTTTATATTAGTCATTTTTCTGTTTTTTTGGGTGTATTTTCTGCTGAAATAATTGTGCCTTTTTTCTTTTTGTTTGCAAGCACAAATTATTTCAGTGTCCATATGACATTTTCCTTTTTATTTTATGCTTCTTCCTTTGTTAGGAATAATGAGATGTGCATGTGTTTTTTTTTTCCCTTTGCGCACAGATGGTTATTAAGATCAGTTTGGATGTTGTTCTTGAGTCCATTTTGAAACAGCTTGGGTTGCCTGCTCCAACCTATGAATACCAGCACAATGACACTAGCACTTACTGTTGCACTGTTTACTATCCTCACCAAGATGCCTCTAGTATTAGGCATGTTTCATGTATGCTTAGTGTCAGTAATGAGTGTGCTGAAGATGTTAAGAATAATGCTGTTATCTCTGCTGTTGATCACCTTAGGGTGATTTATGATTTGGATATTTTGGATTATAACCATAGGGAGATGGTGTTGGTGAAGTTGAATTGTGATGCTTTGCATGGTCAGGATTACAGTGCTCTTCAAGAAGCTTATCAAAAGCTTGCTGCCCAGTATTTCACCCTCACAAGAAGGTGTGAAAAATTGGGTAGAGTTTTAAGGAGGATTAGGGCCTCTTTTGGGGCTGTTAATGACTTGCTTTAGCTTTGTGTATGGATAATTTTTGTGTAAGTTTGCTGTGGGTTGGGCCGTGTTTATGTCATGTTTGTTTTTCCTTTTTCCTTTGTTTGTGTCAGTAGTTTGTAATTTGCGGTGCTGGATGATGTTCTTTCTTTTGTTGCTGGATGATGTTCTCTCCCATCTTTTGTATTTGGGTTTAGTTTTGTGGCATTGGTTCCTATCTTTTTTATCTGCCTTTTGGTTCAATGTTAATGTAATTCCAAACTTTGAAATCTTAATGGAATGCGGAAAGTTTGTATTTTTATGTAATACCCCGAACATTCATGTATTAACTTCTAATTGATGATTTGAATGAGTTACAAGTGTTTGAGCAAGTTAAAAGAGAAGAAAATTGAGAAAAAAGGGGTTGAACGCATGTTCGCCCTTGGTCTTCGCCATTGGTCTTCGACCTTCGGTCTTCTCCCTTGGTCTTCGACCTTCGGTCTTCGCCCTTGGTCTTCGCCCTTCGGTCTTTGCCCTCGGTCTTCGCCTTTGGTCTTCGACCTTCGACGTTCGCCCTTCGACGTTCGCCCTTCGGTCTTCGACCTTCGACGTTCGCCCTTCGATCTTCGACCTTTGACATTCGCCCTTGGTCTTCGCTATTGGTCTTCGACCTTCGGTCTTCGCCCTTGGTCTTCGACCTTCTGTCTTCGCCCTTGGTCTTCAATCTTCGACCTTCGTCTTTGGTCTTCGACCTTCGACCTTCGTCTTTGATCTTTATTTACTCAAGGCTTCTTTTCATCTTATTGATTCAATTTCTTCACTTAATTACATTAATAGCAATTAAAGATTACCTACTAACAACAATAATACTAAACAAACTGCTCTCTGTGTAAATAGTGAATTTCAGGAAGTTGGGGATGAACGCTCGTTCAGCATGGTGAACGCTCGTTCAAAAGCTCTTTGTGTGAACAGTGGAGATTTTGGTAATCTGGCCTAAAGGAAATAGCGACCGTAATATTCATGTCGCGACCGCAACAGAGGAGTAGCGAACGCGACCATGGGCGTGACAACCACCGCGAACGCTCCTGCATGGTAATGATAAAAGAATGAACAGTAGCATTTTGCGACCGCTACACTTGTATAGCGACCACGACTTATGTCGAGTCAGAATCGGGAATCAGCACTATAAAAGGAATTTAAAGCCCTAAATTCATTTCTACCCGATTTTCTGAGTTCCTAAACTCATATTCTCTCAATTTTCCCTTCATCTATCCTCATTAATGATCAAGAAAGCTCATTTATTGCATGGTTAAGAGGATCTAGGGTTAAGATATCTATTTCCTCTTCTCATTGTTCAAGCTTTTGATTGAAGGTAAGTTGGGTTTCTTCCATTTCCTTCAATTTCTTTCAATAGATAGGAGTCTATAGCAAGATTGGGAAGGGTAAACATGATGACCATTATTAATTAAGCATCATTAGCATTGATATATGATTTAAGTTGATAGATTATTTGAGTTATTGTTATTTCTATATGGGTTTCTATAAATTCACATAGAGATAGAAGGATTGATGATGATGGAGGTTGTGACCACCACATTTGCTTGCTCTAGAGTTTGATTGCAAGCTATTTTGGGATTTGCATTGATTGAGGTGAGTGATTATTATACTATTATGATTGTG